>WURS02437125.1:0-15276 GCA_011762765.2 Rhinocypha anisoptera | reverse complement strand
GGGAAGGAGGGGAAAAGGAGGAGACGGGCCGGGGGGGGTGTAGGGGGGAAAGGAGGGGGGGAGGGTGGGTGGGGGTGTGGAAGCGCAGAGATGTGAGGAGGAGGATGGGAGAGCGAGGGACGAGGAGGGCGCACGATGGACAGAGGGAGAGCTGGAGAAGAATAATGGACGGTGCCAATCCTCCCTGACATTAAAGGAAAAATGGCGAAAGAAGAAGAAGACGCCTTGTGAATGCCCCAGAAATAAAGAGGGGGCCCAACGTTTCCCGATTGACTCCACGGGTTCGGATTTCTCGTTCTTTAGCGACGCACTCCTCTCGCCTAGCGTCCACTGTGTTAGAAGTACTTGGCGGTGGGAGGGCACAACACCCAACGACTGCTAAACGTTAAATTCACTCAAATTATTAAATGCAGGACGGGGAAAATGCGAAAATTGCGAACGACAATATCTACAGAGTTCACACCGATATCGCTAAATTTGTCAATTTCCTAAAACTCTCCACCACCACGCTATGTGAATTAGACATAGTATTATCACCAGGCATGTAGCTGATCATGTGAATTTCCACTGGAATATGATGTGCGATTATTAATATCAATAATAAAAAATAGGCCCAGCTCATCCTTCACATTGGCGTCCACTGCCTACATAAATATTTGCATGGTTTACATTGGCTCTATTTTGTCTTTTCGCATTTAGTCTAAGTTCAACGTAGTGGTATGAAATTTATCCTGAGATTTAATTTGGAGTACTTTGATATGTGACAATGAATTTTGGACCCCAGGGAAGATGGAGAGGAACAGCCAGAAATTATAATGTGGAGAAGAATCCTAAAAATTGTTGGAGAGAAAAACGAATGTTGAAGTGAAATAAAGGAGGTGAATGAAGAGAAAAAACAGGAAAATTTGATAAGAAAAGCACCGAGACCTAACAATCTGATTGGAACTAGGTTGGAAGGAAAGGTGTTAGGAAAGAAAGGAAGGGGAAGACGAGGGAAAATCCAGACGCGGATGGTGGTGGATGGGGACTGCCAACTCATAAGAGTGTCAGAAGACAGCAACTCTTGGATGTAGCGACAAGACTGAGCCTTTAGATTATGGACGAATTGTATTTTACTAAGTATTTACAAGCACTAATCTGAAAGAGCGGAGAAAAAGTGTATCCCATTCTATTTCAATAAAAAATCAGAGTTGACGGCACTCGTCGGACACTCGCGACACAGCTACCTAATGGATAACGTCAGCCTTATCAAAGTGAACGAGGATCTGTGGGTAGTCCCCACTTTCCGTAATTGATTTTATCTTAGGGAAGCGAATGGTGGTACGCCAAAAGATCTCGAATATTCAACAGCAGGTGCGTTGGAACTGAAATAATTAACTTCATCTTTCATTTTTTAAATCGCTGTCAGTAACCCGCCAAGAATGCTCAGAAAGCTATCGTTCCAAGTCGTTTAATGACAGTCTTGATTGGCAAAAAATGGTACTATTAAATTCGTATTTGTAATTCCTCCAGAGGATGAATAGATACTTTATGTCGACAGCCTTACTATAATTATAATAATAATATAAATAATATATCGTAACTAAACGCTAATTTACCATCAGATTTCTAGATTCGGTTAAATTTAAGCCAAATAGCATTCGAAAGAATTCAAAACAACATATGATTTGACATTTCAGAGGTTGAAACTTATTATAACGAATTCTGATCATCATTCGCACTTTCTAATTTAATTTCTGTCTTACGGTGAGCATTGGATATACTACATGTTTAACAAGGCATCGTATTTCCCACGAGGATAGTTGGTTAATAAAAGGGGCGGTCTAGAAACATGATATACACGCCGAATGCATGCAATTATACTGGCACCGCATTTGAAACAAAAGTCGAGGACACCTCAATGCTCCGACGTTCAAGCCCGCTTAAGCAATTCGAAGATGAAAGAAGCGGCACGTGGTCCCCTGGCACACACGGCTTCGCTCAGATGTTAGCCCTTTAAATCTCATCAACACCGAAGCGCCGCTTAACAAGAAGGTATATGTTTAAGAGGCGTTACTCAACTGCAAGGTGCAGTCAAAAAAGAGTCCTCGAAAAAACCAGTTGTGTTGTATGAGCTACACACAGGACGTCGGGCATTAAGACAAGGAGTGCCGACATTTAAAAACTTGAGGTCACAGTGTATTTCAGAGCAATTAATAAAAAAGTCTAACATATCAAATTTACCAAAGTGTTCACATAGAGCCACAAATTTTTGTTTTGATTAAAGAGAAAATTCCACCTTCATCATTGAAATAGGAGTTACGAGAGAAACATTAGACTGACAAACTATTCCTACAAAGACTACTTTTGACGATACTCAATGAGTATCGTCAAATAAGCCATTGATAATATTTTGAATGCAAAAATCGATAAAAATAATCATACCTAGCTCTGCTCTCTTGCATGGTATGGCATTTGACAATGAAATGAACTGAAATTAATATTATAATACCAGCATATACTCCTTTGTGTTCCCAATACTATGAGGAGAGCAATGAAATTTCAACGTAAGCATGTTGTAAAACGACTACAGTAAAATATTCACTGGCTATGTAAATGTGCTCGGATGACGAGAGTTAAGAAAAGAATGAATTATAAAAAATAAATGGATAATGGAAAAAACGACAGAAGTAGGACAAATAAGAAGATAGCAATCATTTCTGCCGCTTAAGTTCATGGACACTTTGTGGTATTAATTATCGAGCATGGGATACAACTTTAAATTATTATGTTGAAGCAATGACACACAAAAAGCCACAGGAGAATTGATAACGTGTGATCTTAGCCGGAAAAAGATGTTAATGAAGAGTTGGGTTAAGAATACAAAAAGTTTGGCTTCCACGCCAAGAGGTTGACTTATGATTTTTCCTTCACTTCACGTAAAAATCTGGAAAATTTTAAATAAAAAAAAAGAAAGGTTCGAGACTTTTTCCTTGCCGTTTGGGTGGTCGGATCTGTATAGGAATGGGTGTTTACGGTTTAGAGTACCCTCCCCTTCGCCACAAACTTTTCACGCGAATCGAAATTACTCCGATTTGATGCAACCGGCTCCTCGACACCACCACAATGGAATCAGTCTGATGTCAGTCGCAAGTCAAAGGGGGGGAGGAGCACAGGTGTTCTGGCAGTATGTGCCAAGACGCGCCCGCTGAGAGACACGGACAGCGGCCCGTGGGAGAGATTAACGCTCCGCTTCGGACGGCTCCCGAGAGGGCGGGCAGGGCGAACTGGCTGGCTGGGGGGCTGAGTATTCATACACGCAACGCTTGCGGCACGAAGGGGCGTCGATGAGAGCGCAAAAAAGACCCTGGATGTTGTTGTCCCGGTGATGCAAAGTGCGCACCCGTTTAAAACAAAGGTATATGTCAGGGTGAATGGGGGGGGGGGGGAGGGGAGGAGGACGAGTCCCGAAATGAAGGTCGTTCAGGTGAGAGACGAACTCTCCAGAGCAGGGATTCCGAACTGAGGGAGGTAAACGGTGTATAGGAGGTAAATAAGCATGTCATGATATTTGTGTGTCACAAAAATCGTTAAACACTACATAAAACAAAACGATAAAAAATAATAAATCTTTTCTATACTCTTATGTGGAAATCCACTTCTGAGAAAAAGGAATAACGTACTACCTATTTTTTCACAGATTTTTAATCTGGTAAGACTAGTTTCAACGCAACGGCGTCATCTTCAGGTACCTAATAAATAACCCTCACGCGTACCTTTTTTCTAATAAATTTTTTAGTTGAAAGGAACACACAAAGCAAAAGATTGACCAGAAAAAATGAAAACTTGTAACACTACGTATTTTTCCACGGATATTATATTTTCAAAGTGCCACTACTAATAAGTGATGAAGATTAAGGCGTGATGTTGTGGAATAACGAAAGATTAAATTATTCAGTGGAAAGTTACAAATTCATTTCGCCATGAAGTGCCACTACTAGTTTAGACGCATAGGAACCTTCATCTTCAGGTACCCGATAATGACTCCTATGGGTTGAAACTAGTAGTAATACTTTTAAAATATATTATTCGTTGAAAAATAGGTAGTTTTCCAAATTTTCCTATGAACATGAATTTCCAGATCGTCAAGGCTATGACCATCAAGTATAAAGGTATAAGAACTCAAATGGAGGGCAAAAAAGGAAGTCAAACATGAAAGAACTGAAAATGATTTGTTGGATTTTTTTTAGCGTGGTGCTTCCGTCGACCAATATCGAGAAGAGGAGAAAAACAATACACCTTTTATGAAAACTCATTCATGCCGCATTAAAATTTTTTTCGTCTTTGTTGCCCCCCGTGCCGATTATTCTGGGGTTCTAATGCAATAGTACTAGAAAATATTATTATTACAGTACTTTTTATACGTAAACATTAGAAGAGAAATTAGTTTTGTTAATTAATGAGTTATACAACAACCGATCTTTGAAAAAAAAAGCCACACAGAGTCAATGAAATTAGAGTCACATTGAAAGTGACAGAGAATAAGAATGTAATTTTGCCAAATCCGACAACGGTGTCACTTTTATTCTACGGCTAAGTGTGACATTTATTTTCCTTTCCTCGGGAGAATTTTCCCATTATTTTTGGATCGCTTTGTTAATTGCTTTTGGCAGATATTTACGGTCTCTTGCCCTTTTTGACGTCAGTTATTCAAATAAATTAGTAACGGACAAGCACAACACCCACACCCTGGGCGGGATTTGAATCCTCGACCTTCGGATTAGCCGGCGTGCGCTCTATCCACTCGGCTAAGCCGACCGGCTTCTTGTAGCCTCTGAACAAGCATGGCGACCTGAGGAATTCATTTCTTATTATAACGAATAGTGGGGTGGGGACCGGATATTTTATTAAATGCCAAGGGGTCAGGGGGACCGACATGATCGGGGACCGCTGCCTTGAGAGCAATCGCCATGAGACGGGGAGCATGGATTCGATAATCCTCTTAACCTCACAACACATCCACTAATCCAACACATCACTGAATGAGAGTATGTGAAAAAATAAATACCCACCAACCAACAGCGGGACGACGCACGTTGTTTGATGGCTCGCGGTTTAAAGCAGACATTGTTGACCCGGAAAAAAAACTCGCCCTTCTTATCGTCCGTTGATCGAAAAGGAAGCTACTTGAGATTGAGTTCAATAGGGCAGTCTTCAAGTGTGGAATGTGCGCATAAACGATCTTAAAAACCGCTTAATGCACAGGTGCTCTTTAAATGGTGGTATATGTGCGATGATTTTTTCAAGTTGCAACTCTTATTTTGAAACGTGAGTTCACCGAATTCGATAGTGAATGTTGGCAAAGTCTACGAAAGCAAATACGTACTACAAACTTGCCATCCGACGGACTACTGTTGCTGTTATTATTACCGCACTAAATTAATTGAAATGTCGACTATACACTGTTCCCACAAAAACACGGTGGAACGTATGTTAAAGGACAGCAGGACAAATAAGCACGGAAATAACCAAGGGGGGACTAAGAAGCATGGATAGAGGAGAGAACAATGAATCAATGGCCGCGGTATGCCGGCCGAGGAACCAGGGATGTAACGGACGGCAGGTAAAGATCTGTGTCGCCCTCCGAAACCGCTCCAGTGCAGATGCGCCTCTTCATGCAATACACACATCACGGACCAAAATAAAGCTAGTCCCGAAATCCGACTTTTGGTGCTATAAATAATACAACGCCGCTCCCCTCCCTCCCGCCACAGACTAGATCTCCTTTTTTTCGCCCCTTCCCCACACCTCTCGCCCTCCTTCCCCTCCCCACGCCAAAACACGCCCCACTCTCGCCACACACGCGCACGCCACCGGCGCCCCCGCTCCTCCCACCCCCCTCCAATACGACCATTGCGGCAGGCGTTTTATCATCCGTCGGGGATGGTTGGCGCGAGTGTGACTTTTTTCTCTCGTAAAATTGAGAACACATTCAGGGTGAGGGAGGGACACTGGCCGATGAAAAAATCAAAACACCAGGAATAAGTTGACACTTAGGGGAGAAAAGAAAACAAATGGGGATTCCACATTCCCCAATGTCAAAATTACGATAGAGACGAGAGAGAAGAATGTTTCAAGCTATCCGGCGTAAGGAGAAATAACGGATGATGCTTGAATTTTTTTCCTCTCAATCTTATCGGGAGGGTGTGCACCGAGAATCTCTCATCAGATCTTCGCGTAAATACGAACCGTTACGTGTAATTAAAAGAACAGCGCCGGACTGAAATGGCGCACGTACGACAAATTGCACGAAAGGAAAAAAATAAGAATTTTTGATCACATTTTAAAAGTTAATTAATTTTCGTAGCAATGACGGTGCTTAAGAGGTACATACTTTAAAAGGCTACGATGACATTCTAAAAAATAGCTTCCAAAAAGTATCATAATAACTGGGTTAGTTCGAAGTCTTAACTTTCACACCACTCCTAACGTACCAAAAATCATCTGCAGGAAATCGATTTCGATCACAAAATGAGTTCCATTCATAACCAAAAGAAATTATATAAATGGAGAAGGAAAGTAATTAATGAAAAATAACAAACAAGTAAATGCCACAGGAATTGATGAAAAAGTAATAACTACTGTTAACTCCCGTGTAATTAGCAACATATTATATTATTTTTCATTATTCATTCCATAATTACGCTAGGAAACGATAGAATTTTTTGGGCGCATTGGCATTACCTACCGATAAGACAAAAAAAGACGATGGTGGAAAGAAACGATTGCCAGAGGACGATCCTTAAGGGGGAGGATGGGGGAAAAATTATACAGCATCAAAATATTTTCCAACATTTAAGCGGGATGACATTTGAGAGCGTTACTTTCATTTTGAACATTTCAAACGTCATAAGACCTTGATGGAGTTTAAGGAAACTTTATCTGGCTGATATATTTTAATGACATTAAATATAGTGTAAATACATTCGATATTTAACATTTCCTTTCTCTTCAGTGCGATCCAAATTAAGTCGCCCACAATCTCGTCCCGACTCCCTTCCGAAACGTATCGCCACTCCCAGAGTAAGTACGTTATGAGAGGCTGTGTTCCACTTGCACCCGGCCGCTTGTATGCCCAGAATTCTCGGTCGAGAGCATTTGGCAGGTAGGGCGGAATGGACGAGCGATGGAGGCTGGGCGCGTAACGTCTCCAGGCTGTCTCTCTTACCGAAAAGTTCATCTCGGTGCCCAGAGAACACAACTACGCGAAATAAAATAAGAATTTCTACACCCAAGATTATTACCTTTTCAATTTCCCACACAGAGTACAGGGCCAATTACGCCGACACAGTATAACAATTTATAATAACGATGAATCACCACATACAACCTTGCCCTAGATGGAGAATGAAAAACCACATAGCCGTGATTCGAATCCGCGAGAAGCGGATTGGAAGACGAGGACGTTACTCCGCCACCAGCGAAGCAAAGTTCATTTCGAATCTCCGATCTCAACCGTGCACTTCATCCCAAACTGAACAAGGTGGATTATGGTCAAGGATCGGTCTCCAGTGTGTATCCCATGGACCTACTTGAAAACATTCACGGGAGAATTTGTATGATATAACGCCGCATCCTGTGAGGCCAGCATCATCCAAGTGACCCAATCTTTGGAACTCCTCGGCGAAATGCTCCTTCACTTAATTCCTCTTCGCGCAGGGCAGCCTCCCGGAGATAATTCGCCAGAAAATCCGTCCTAACTCTCATTTAAAGGACTGCAGCCACTCCGGGAGTGTGGGTGGAGAGTGGACGAAAGTGAGTTGCCCTGTGTCATTAAAGACTCCCTCAATTGATATCACCACGAATGTAGTCTCATTAATGAACTAATAACAAAAAGGAATGGTTCAAGTTTTAAATCGACTAGATGACAACGGTAAGGACACTAGTGAGCGTATCCACTTTGTATGAGTATTGAAAATAAGATACATCGCATACAATACATTTCTTGTCAATCTATATTATACATATAAAAAGTAAACACGCTATGTTATCTGGGGAAATGCACTGAGAAGACTGAGATGAATTCTCCGGAGGGGAACCCCCAAACTCCGTATCTCTCGTAACAAAATAAATGCGAGGAACTTTCAAACGAAAGAATAAAAAGTGAGATGGAAAATTAAAACGAGTCGCGAGTGAGTCGTAGGTTTCCAAACGATGATAGTTGTGTGTGGAAAGATACGTGCATCGCAAGCCGTGGGGAGCACGTTGACAAATATGATGCACATATTCGTATTTCTTATGATTTGATTAATTTCCTGGTAAAAAAAAAATAAATTTAACTTTTCATTTGAATTACATCGTACGTTTCCCGAAAATTTGGAAGAGTAGCGCAATGATTGGACTTTAGAAAATCATTTATCCTCTCGTAGATATACGCAGCGTGGGCAGAGAGTGTATCCAGGGTAAGATTATTGCTATGGAGGAGGAGGAGGAGGTGTGTATGGATGGAAATTAGATAGGATAAAAAGTAGGGTGAGATTGAAACCTAACTTATAATTCAATATAAAACTATAAGGTTTTACAGTGGATAAAAGTCCATCATATGGAAAGCAATAGACAAACACAATGAGATGCCACTCTAAGCATGCAGGGAAGTAGGCTTGTTTCGTTCTTGTTACAAATATATTGTCATCCTGTCCACCTTAATTGGCCACCTAGTGCTGTGTTTGGGCAATTGTAGAATAAAGAAGTGATATTATATATACATTTCTAAACACTTTCGCTCTTGATGACAATACTATAAATTTCCACCTCGTTACTATTTTCCAAATTAAACCAAACACAGAATATTCTTTTCAGGGGAAAACCGCGAAAGTATTTTTAAACTCATGGGTTGAACCGTGGGGAACACAAGTAGGGTTAATCATTGTAACTAACTGATGATATTTATGTTTGTTTTTTTTAACGGTATTTTGATAAATGTTGCGAGATGGTCGATTGTTTTGATTGGTCCTTTCCAATCTTCCTTCGATTATGGCAAGAGTTAAATTCCTTTGAAAAGGCCTGGAGTGACGGGAGAGTTAAAAAAGAATTGATTGTGGTAGCGTCTCTAGAAAAACCAATTGAACACGAGAATAATACACCCTGATATACCAAAGCCAAAACAACTATTCTTACCGTGAGTGACTCAGAGTTGACCTCAAGAAGTAAATAGAGATCCAGGAGAGTACCCCGGAGAGAGAAAACAAGCAATGAAAAAAATTACTTCCGGGTGACAGATTAATTGCGTTAATAAACATTTAAGCAATTAGATTTGCACCGCGCCGTTTGTGGGGTTCGCCCTATTTCCTAACCCAAGCGGTTCTATTTCGACTCCCGACTTCTGCCGTAGGGAAAAAGACGATGAAATCCTCGTGAAACTCACACACAGGTTTAATTAGCAGCAGATTTAGGAACGTTGAGGGGAAAATGGAAGATTGAGAAACTTATGAACTGAGAAATATATAAAATTTCATGTTTTCGCCTGCAATGAATGACAGAACTGTAGTTCGGTCGGCGCCATGCCAGCTAGGAAATCCAAAGGTTTGCAAATGGGTGTGTGCTTGTTGCGATGCAATCCCAATTTTTTCGTACAGATAAAAAGGTCACCAATGCCTGAAATCGAATGTACCCAGTACATTACCATTTGGCACTCTCTGTATGTAGTTGCCTCCGAAAATCGACGGGTAAAGGTTACAACGCCCGTTTTCATTTGCAGAATTTTAGTTAAGCTAATTGAATGGTTATTATTGAAATTACTTCATTATCATCAGGCATTACACTTTTCAAATAAAACTATTCCTTACTGAAAACTTTGTCAGTCAATTCTCCGAGAGTTAACTCAAGACAAGGAAACTACAATCAAGTTACCTTATCTTTTTCAACCCTTCCAACGCGATTTTGATATGATCAAAGACTGCAACCATTATTGAGCCATTTCAACAGAGTAAGCCGTTTCAACATTTCAACTTGGTGTCCGTTGTTATAGTTCGTAGGGTAGTGACGGACGTGAAAGCCTACTTACGGGCAGCAGGCAGCGATCTGGAAATCACCGAATCGGATCATGAATCGAGACTGCTTAAAATGTAAACCGACGGAATGGAGGTGATCGAGGATCAGTACTGGTGAGGGACATTCACGCCACCGGGGGGAAAACCGCACCCGAAAGGGTCCCCATGGGAATGTTACAGGCCCGCCCCCTTCCGAGGGGTGGCCTGCATATACGCACGCCTAGTCCGCTACGACCCCTCGTTTCAACTCGCGACGACGTTCCGCAGTTGTGTAACAATGGGATGACGGAGTCGCAGCAGCCGCCCGCCCGTGCGATTCGCTCTCACGGATTTCGCTTATCCGCTCGCTCCCGTGAGGCGCATACGTATTAGGAGATGGAGGAGGATAGAAAATAGACGCGCGCTATAGGACAAACAGGGTAGCACCCCACCGCGAGCTCACGAATGAGGTCGGAGGGATCATGTGCACCGCGATACAACCAACCTTCTTCGGCCATGGAATAATAATCACAAGGCCCGGTGATCTCCGCGGCCATTCGCGAACGCGCTCCCACTCTGTTTAAGGCAACACTTGCCCCTTTTCGCCCATGCGTGGGTGGTTTGAAAACTCCGTGCACACTCAAGAAAGAGATGGCACAGAATTTTCAAATCGAGGTTATTTTCAGTCGGGGCAGCGTGAAACAAAGAAACTACAAAGATGGGTAATACTCATTATTATAAATCGAGGTATTTTTCGATTGTTGAAAATAAAAAAATGACTACTTACAAAACGTGAGTAGTTTTAATTTTTGTAGTAGTCAAACCACCACGTACATATTTCCACCAACTGTCTATAGTGTTTTAGTAAAATCATTATGAGCACGAGCTTTTCCATCAAGCGATTTCGCAGATTACCCCTCCACTTTCCCATGTGGATGTTATCCACATGGGAAAGTGGAGCACAGCCTGCTATCTTTGAATTTTTTTCTTATGACTGTACGTACATATACGCGACTGTACGTTTGCCTAATTTCATATAATATTTGTACCTTCCTATTCCAAAATATATTTTATTAACTACTTAGTAAATTACCAATTGTATTTGAGGGAACTGATCAAGTGGAAGAAAGGACTAAACTTGTCTCAATCTTGTCCAAAAATAATTTTTATTGTTATTATCAAAGATTTATTTATTGCACATTGAAAAATTATATATATATATATATAGTTATTATCGAAATTTCCCATTCAGCACTTTTCCAAGAGGTTATTATTACTATTTTTCGTGACATTTATTCAGTTAAAATCTTAAACTGTTTAAGACGAGCGTGGATTAAGCCTAATTCCACAAAGGCCAAGCACTCTCATCTTTCTAAACATGATCGCTGATTTAATAATAATAATGCTGTCTTTATTGTACGGGCGAAATTAGGGCCGTAAGTTCCTAATTTTAATTTACGATTAATAATTTTTATTTAGTTTTAGTATAATATTTTTAAATCTAATTTTAATTTAATATGAAACATCTTAAACAATAAATACGGTAGAATATAAGGGTGAAAAGTAGCCAGATCAAGTTCAGAGATTTATTTGCAGGTTGGAGTAGCATAAGTAAATAACCCGAAAAATTTATTCGACACGAGCCACGAGAGCTTCAACGAAGAAAGGTGATATGTTTACAAGCAAGTTTACTGTCCATTAAAATACTCTATTAGGGATCTACAGGGATTTGAGAAAGTTTTATCCGAACTAATTCGAGAAAGTATTTTTATACTGAAGTAAGTGCTTTCTTGGCAAAATCCGAGAAGACTTCGTGAATATTTTTTACACCCTCGGAGAAAATAGGTATATCTTTCGGAGCATAATAATCAGGTTATCGCATTTGAAATGACTATTATTCCCAGGGCGAGGGAATTCACAGCCATCGAAATCTGACTGATTGCAGTGAAATAAATAAAAATCAAATTCGGTGTATGGGGTGACAGGTGTTTGGTGACGGGAAATGAGACGCAAAGGTCTTCCGCAACAGACATGATTTGAGGTGTATACCTCTCCCGAATGTATAGGATTGGCCCCTTTCCCTGAAAGATTGGAGTAGGCGGCGAGAGGAGGGGTGGTCTGGGGCACTTGAGCGTTAAACGCTCTTCGCTGTCGGAACCTCCCCTCCAACGAGGCACGTCTAGCTCGGGGGGTGGGTGCGGCAGGGAAGAGAGAGCGCGTGCGGTTGGGCGGTGGGAGCCGGCGTGTGTGTGGGCGGCCAGATTGGCACCGTTTCCGTCAATATGGCCGGATACATGTGAAAACATCTCGCTTTGAGCAATCACCGACCGAAGTTCAATGTCTGTCGCCACACCATATCGGTCATCGTTTGAAATTTCGAAGATGAGACGTCGGCCACCACAGAGGGAAACTACCGACATTGAATGGTCTTATTCAAAAACGTCATTTTTAACGACCCCAGAATCGGAATGCGTCAAAACTGACGAAGAGCAATCCAGAGTAATGACATTGAAATGGCACTCAGACATTTCCTGGAATTCCCAGGCAATGAATTTCAATTTCGGCGGAAGAGATCGTGATTATCATTTTTCCAACAGCCAATTCCACTTTAAATCCATCACAATGAAATTGCCACTCGCCACTTATAAGCCGTAAGTCCTTTCATCCCTTTCCATGACTAGGCATTACGACATTTAAAAAAAACAATGACGGAAGACAATATCTGATGGAAAGAGATGCTCTGAACTTAGCCGCTGAGCGAATCTAAAATTATTCTTATCCCATCATGAAATGACACTCCAAGTAAGAACTGAAAAAATATATTGGGGAGGAGGAATAACGAGATCATTCGCCACGACAACAAGTGCGGGGACGACACTTTTGGGCGGGAATAAACCACCGCGCGTTGAACTGTTGAATTCGATTGCACGTTGTAGGTCTAATCGAAATAATTTAACCCCACTTGAGGTCAACAAAGCCAAAATGTTATGATTCCGGCTTAATCCTTAGTATTCGCCAAAGAGATTCACTGGCGAGAGGCCTTGTCAAGAGTAATTGACGATGGTGTTTTGCCGGCCTAATTACAATATTCAATCCATTCGCAAACGAGTGGGCTCGTTTCGGGAACGAAAGAGCTCTCCGGCTGACGGGTGACACTAACGAGGAAAACTTCACATGATTTCCATTACTTTAAAATGAATGTACCCAATTCCTCTAATGCAACTATGCCATGTGATTTTGCCTATTTACTAGTCTAATGGCAATGGCAATAATACGTAAGAGGGATAAGAATTGCCTCCAGACTAGTTGATAGCAAACTTTTTTGTGTATGCTTCATGATTACATTCGACATCCACGTTTCGTCTACTTCCATTTCAGAGTACAAGAGTACGCGTAGCAGTTAAAGGCCCTGTTCTCCTTATCCTTACTGGACGATTTCGAATGAAATTGTTCTCGGACGCGATCTACTTCCAGGGGAGACTCAATTAGAGATTCACGGAAGGGAAGGAAGGAAGGGGGATGAGAAGAAAATAAATTACGAGCTCCGTTGCTTGCTTAGGTGAGGGCGTGGACGTCCGCCAAGGGAATTTCCAAACGCACGAGGCACCCCAGAACAACCCACGGCCCAGACATTATGCGTAAGGAACCAACGGTGACCAGGACATCTATCTGCTACATCAGAGATGTGTAGGCGAACGCCACCCCTCCCACACACCTACGCCGCCGCCAGTTAATCTGCCTTCGTCCCTCGAACCAACCCCCGGGTTAGACTGTTCTTCAAACAGTGAGGTTTCAGGCGTGATGCGGTGGAACATAACGCCAAACAAACATAATGAATATTAAATTACTTTCTATTCTCCTCTTTCCCAATCTCCCAGTTTTTCCATATCCCTCCCCCGCTCTCCCTAGCCCCTTCCACTATACCCCAAATCCTCCAAGAACTCACTATATGTATATATATATATATACGGGATTAATATGATAGTAAATTAGGAAAGGGATAGGAACATAATAAAAGGACGAACACAATATGTGGTAGAAAGTGTTGAAGGAAGCCGAGAAAATTCATACGAGAAAAAAGTTTTGCCCTCAGCCGGGACTTGAACCTGGAATTCCCAATTGCCGGTCGGGCGTGCTGACCATTACACCACCGAGAACTCCTTCCTCACACCATGAATTTGAAGGCCTAACATAATCAGCTGTCACCATTTCGGCTTTACCGCCAAGAGATGGCGTTGGTTAGCTGAGATTCATACCACTGTAGAAGAAAAGAACACAAGGGAAGGTAGGAAAGGAACATTCTTAACAGACTTACGATTTTTTTAAAGAGGTACAGTGAGTTTCGTGGCACGCACAGCCGAAGTAGGAAATTGAGCCCTTTATTCATACAGAAGTAACCGCCATATGGCGAAATTACAACATTAATAAATTAGGAAAGGGATAGGAACATATAAAAGGAAGAACACAATATGTGGTAGAAAATATTGATGGAAACCGACAAATTCATATATATATATGTATGCGTGTTTAATATTTTTCCTCACTCCTTGCCTGATGATGATGTTGTAACATTACATATGTCAAAATAAATATTTATTTTGTGGAAAACTGTAGATTCATTAGACTTTTTTGCAGCGAATCATGGATTGGCCGTCGATGATGCAGGATTTTAAAGCAACTCGCAGCTTGGCAATCACACTGTGCCACTCTACCCACTTCTCCGACAAGACCCAAAGACAAAGATAATCCTAATGCAAAGATTATATAAATGCTTCAAAGCTAAGTGGTTGGTTGGGTGGCTGTGTGAAACAACTTCTCGAAACGCGTAACTTGGCTCTATACAAAACATTTGCCACAACAGAAGGGAATGAATAAAACTGTCGGTTAAATGCGATAGTGGTCACAATACCTCTACGACTTGAGGATGCACGAAAACGGGACTTGAATTTTCTTACTCGAAGACGCAACTGCGTTGAAACATGTATATGAGCAACTGATTTGCAATTAAAATGATGGATCGAGTTGCCCATTTAACTTTCTACCTTCAAATCTCGAGACGGCAACGCGACCTCGCCTACAAAGTTCCAAAATTAACTCCCTCTTAACGATTCGCTTAGCAAATGCCACGAGCGAATTTTAAGACAAGGTTGATGTTGCCACGCGTAAATCCTTCGCGAGTCACACGAGTTTCGACAATTAAGATGAGGAGAGATTCCCGCTGCCACTTGGGAGATAGATTCATTTCCCCCACCCCCCATTATTCGAAGAC
>WURS02437114.1:0-15276 GCA_011762765.2 Rhinocypha anisoptera | reverse complement strand
CAAATTTCCCGAACATGTTTTCCCCATGAAAGATCATTCGTTATCGTTACACCTAAATATTTCGTACAGTCTACGTTTGTTAAATTTGTTTTGAAAACTTTGTGTTTTCGGGTGTACTGGACTTTCTCCAAAAGTTCATCGTCACGTACTTTTTCAAATTTAATTCCAACTCCCATATCTCACACCAGTTTTGAATCGCTTTTAGTTATTTTCTCATGTTCAATGTGAGCCGGCCTTAATGGTCTTTCAAAAATGTATATATCTGGGATAACTTGGAGGAAAAATAAATATTTATCGTATTTGATATAGTCATTCCAAGAGGTCAATTTGTGGATATTATTAGTACTTCCCTTCCTCTGTGCTCTGACTATAAATTTTCAGTGTTTAACATCATTATCTTATCTAGTGGTTCAATTGTCTATATAATTGATTTTATCACTATTATTGATGTAGAGTAGGACTTTGAGTAGGCTTGAATTCATAAGAAAAATCGCGCCACTGATAAATTATTAATAATCTTAATCCAGTATCACTCATCCCGTGATGGAGCAGTTAAAATAACTATATATTGGACGAGTGTTTGTTGACTGATGTACTAGGCATATACTGGATTCACACTTTGGTAACTATAGGCGAAATTAGCGGCTAAGAGCTCTGAAATAGAATAATATAATTGCTTCAGATGCTGTTTCTGTCGCCTAGAGTAGAGCGCTTTACCCAAACCACGGTGTTACTGCTTTTTCAGCAACTAGGGGCAGTTCCATTGGTAGTTAATCCTTCGCAGCAGACTGCTCGCGATGCGGGAAGGTATTAAACCATTTGACCAAATGCCTCGCAGTTTAAATTCTTTTGAAAGTCAACTTTCACGGTGGCTTGAGGATGACCTACCGAGATTCTTAGGCTTACGTTAGCGGATGCGATGACGACATACCCACACACCCCCGTCGCGTCGTAAAGAGAGGAGCTCTAAGTCATTGGGTGGTAGTGAATGGAGGAAGCAGGGCTTTCCTTCAATAGAGAGAAAACGCCCTAGGATGTGTGGGCAACGGAAGGGCGTAGTCGTCCGATTTGAATAAAGTTGAATTGAACTATGCAGTACGCACGTCCCTTTGCAGCTCCCTATCCAGGCCTCTTAACAATTTTTATTCGACGAATAATCCAAGGTATGCCAGCTAAAGTGAAATCGTAAGGTTATTTAACTTCCATCTTAACCTCCAGTCGTCGCAAGGGTCGATCCAACGTAACTTAATATTTTGTACTTATCACAGTCCAATTAAACTGGTTACAGAAGAAAAAGACGTGAATATCAATGTCATTTTCTCCTGACACATAACTCCGAACCCATTTCCAACAGAACAGTAGAAGGCGCTAGTTTCCCGCTAAACGCACTCTGATTTCGGAATCAGTCCGTTCTAGATTTCTTACCGAGCAGGTCGTAGTTTTAAAATGTCATTTTTTCCTCGAAAGATCAAAAGAGACACGATCGCAGGCATGAAGAGGATAATTACTATAGGTAATGTACATATTCGCAGTTAATATGCCTAGGTCTTAAATGTACCTCAATTGATCAAATTGTCCCCGCATAAATTGAATGGTGTTTTGTCACTGAATGTTATGCATGTAAGAAGTTTCTTGCGAGGTGAATAATTTCTAATGCCTACATTCGATAATGCAGGTTTGGTGATGGCTAACCCTCACCGCACGCCATTTCGGAGGCTTGGAAGACATTGCATGGTCCTAGGAAGGTATTCACAGTGGAAATATCGTACGAAGGAATAGAGGGAGCCTAGAAACTTTTCAGTCACTTGCTGACCACGCCGCTAATCAACAATCGGAGCAGTTTATGAGGTAAGCTAAGCATTGTTATGCATTAGACGCAATTTATTCTCTGCAATTCGACGAGGGAAACTATTGGTCTCTTTCAACGTCTTTATTCCGATAGTACGTAGTTTGGACTCGGCGAGTAATTTGAAACTGCTGTTCTTTTGCCTCTTAACGGATAAATATTGATATTCGTTCTTAAGAGTTTTTGTTATAATGACCGCATCAAATTACCATCATCACCAAAATACACCAAAAACGTAGTCCTAACCTCAATATGATTTTTTTTGGTGGTAGCGAGTTAGATATAAAGAGTTAGTTAAAATATAAAGACTCCGCAAAGCGTAGGCTATTGAAATCACTTTTATTTCCATTGGTCAAGAAATGACCGTCAAACGGCGAAACATTTTTATCACTATTAATTTTTCACTGGTACTCATCACGATCATTGATACGTTAGAACGGGTGATTAGCTCCTATGTATTCTGTCCGATAGCTTGTACAGTCTATTCGCCTGTGTTGCATCCAGTTCAAATATGCATTGATTATTTCTTCTATTTCACTTTCATTTTGCTCGTGTCATTATTTTACACACATTTTCCTCGTTGAAACACATTATTACTCGTTACTTATGATTGATGTTCCATTTATTTTCATTCATTTGAAGTAGGTTCTTTTTTAACAAAGAATTGTTTTAATGTCTGAAAAATGACTAATTGGTGAGTATATTTCAAGGGATATGTTAATTTTCCATCTCAAACTTTTCTGAGTGATATGAATATGGCGTCTTTGCAAATCGATTAGCAATGAAAGCGGTATCGTTGTTGTATTTTCATTTAGTTACTTAATTATTCGTTATTTATTAATATCATAATTTGGGTTTCGATAATTAATTTAACATAGTAGTTTCAATGATGTGATGGTGTTTACTTATTAACTACCTTAATAAGATATAATCTAGGAAAATTCCTTGCACACAGCTAATATTTTATTATGCTGTAGTTCATGAGTCACTAAATATGTTCTTCTGGTAATCTTTGGAACTTGCATGTACACATATATTCATTCTTCAAATTTAAAATCTGTCCAAGATGAACTTTATAAACCCAGTGAAAGTTTAGCTCTGTTATAAATTTTTTTCAACGGATGTTCATATTGTGATGCTGCTGTGTAGTATGCTTTACCACATTGTGCATGCCTTCAAATCCCACTGGTGGTAAAGTTTTAGCAGTATTCGTCTACGTCTACGAAATACCCTGCAAACCGCCTCGAGGGTGTGCGGCAGGGGGTGAGTGAGCCATCACCTGGCATGCATTTCCACATGCATATATTAGATAAAATGCACATGCATAGTAACTACTTACATGCAAATATTTCAATGACAAAAGAAAATAGTATATGTCATGCGGGAACAAAATCAATTAACATTCAATCAAAAACATGCAAGATATTATACATACACTAGCTGGCCTAACTATTATCTTCGAACTTGTAGTCATATTTATTTTGGTATGTAATTGTGCGAGGAAAAAATGACATTTTATATCTATCTGTTCGACAGTCTCTCTGATTTTATGTACCTGATCTGATCTACAGTACCAAGTATGTCGGGGCTTCTAATATATCGTATATATTTGACTTCTTCGCTGAAGTGATCTTCCAGAAATCTGTGTAATAAATTTAACCTATACTTCAACCTACGATCAGAAAGTGGTTCCCAACCTAATTTATCCAAGGATCTTGTTACACTGACTGCTACGTTGGTCATAACAACCTTTCACAAATCCGGCAGCTCTACGCTGAACTCGATCTAACTCCAACACCAATCCTGTCTCATGAGGGTACCATACACTAGAGGCATATTCGAGACGGGGCCTAACTAATGAAAAGTAACATCGCTCTTTTACCGTGTTTATCACATTTCCCTAGTACCCTCCTTATGAATCCTAACTTTTTATTTGTTATTCTTCAAATTTCCCGAACATGTTTTCCCCACGGCAGATCTTTAGTTATTGTAACACGTAAATATTTCGTACACTCTACGTTTGTTAAATTTGTTTCCTTAATGCTGTAGAAGTTTTCGTGTTTTCTGGACTTCCTCCAAAAGTTCATCGACACTCACTTTTTCAAAATTAATTCTAACTACCATATTTCACATGGGTTTTGAATCGCATTTAGGTCCTTCGACAATGAGTCCCTATCTTCCTCACTAGAAATATCCCTGTATATTACCGCATCATCAGCAAAGAGGTGAAGTTTACTTTGACCACAGCATTAATGTCGTTAATGTATAGGATAAACAATAAGGAACCGATAACACTTCCTTGTGGGACACCAGACGAGAAGCTTGTTCTTCCGGACGACACCCCGTCTATGACGACCCTCTGCTCGCGTTCTGTTAAAAATATATTTATCCAGCCATTGACGTTCTTGCCTATACCGTATCTTTCTAACTTTAGGGGTAATTTCCTATGAGTAACTTTGTCTAGTGCTTTTTTAAAATCTAGAAATAAGCGTCGACCTGAACATTATTTTCTCCTGAGACTAAAATATCCTGAACGAAGAGTGCCACTTGTGTATCACAAGATCTACCTTTACGGAATCCGTGTTGGTTTTTTATGATAAAACTCTGGGAATCGATTAAACTCTTTATGGCCGACCTCTCTTTCTAGTTCAATAATTGATGTAGGGTCGGCATCGGGAGGTCATTAGTACGCACAGATGTAGAATTTTTGACCTAGGGCTCTTTTGGAGCACCAAACGCTTTCTATGATGCTGTTAGAGAAGAACTAATTTCTGCTCTCGGTGAGTTTCCTTAACAACTATAAAGACACCTCCTCCGTTTCTATTCACTCTATCCCTTCTATTACCTCTGAAACCTTTGGGGAATATCTCTTCGTCTGCGATGTCTTGCAATAACCAGCTCTCTGTTCCTATGATTATATCAGCTTCTGTACTTTTAAGCATATGATAAAAGTCAGATACATTATTTTTCAAGATTCAGCAGTTAATTACCACTACTGAGATGACTTCGTCCTTGCTGACGATTCTGTGATACTCACCTTCCTTACTGATGTTCCTACTCATTGGTTTCAGTTGAAATATTTAAACTTTCATTGGCTTTACTGAAACTGTGGTTATAGCATTTGTTTGTAAACCCCGTTTACAAAGAAATGCTATTGCCTTTGAATGAATTTCCCCAACGTGACCTACACTCTATTCTACCACATATGCTAAACTCTCTTCATCTTTCCTGTGTCCTAGTCGCTACCTTCTTCGATGCCTCAGCCGTATAATGAACTCCAGAGCGATTGAGGGGTTCCTTACACGATGAAAGGACAGGTCGCAGGTCAATGGAGTTCACTCCCATATGACGACAAAATTTCCCTATTCTATTATTAATTTGCCTTTAATATGATTCTACATCATACTACTTGAGACTTTCAACTCCGCCGCGACTCGCTTTACCTCCACATTCATGGCTTCGAAAGAATCCAGAATTTCTTCGGATCCGCGAGCAGAGGTGTCGTTAGTCCCTACATGAGCTACAATATATAGCTTGGAGCAACCCACATTCCTCACGGCCGGCTTAACCGCCTGCGTCGCCTGAGGAAACTACAATTCCCTCCCTTCCCACACACTGACGGCTCCGCTGGGGTGGTGCCCTAGGGTCGGAGGTAGGGGCTGAATTGGTGCTATCACCCGATAGCACCTCGTACTTGTTACTGGCGGACGATGAACCTACCTAGATGCCAATCCTCGTCGCAGCTTGACCTTCCCACCTTTTCCCCTAGAAACGACCCTCCAGTCGTTCGATTGACTCGGTAATGTCACTCTTTAATCGAGGGATTTCATTTTGCGTAGTTCCTCAATTACCCAGCCGCTCTTCGCAATCGGGCGAACCCGTGCAGATCCCTTAGTGCGAAGGAATTTCGATTTCTTTGATATTCGAATCCATCTTTGTTGAATGGAGCATAAATCCAGTGTAGTAGCGCTGAAGTAGGGTGGAGGTAGCTTAGAGGTAGCGTGCGGGACTTCGGAGCGTCAAGTCTTGGGGAGGACAAATGTTTTTCTGTTCCGAAAAAAAATTATTTAAAAAGATCCAGCTCCTGCAACTTCGATACACAACTTCAATGGCGCTGGTCAAGAGGAACTGTCCGGCACCAACTAGTGTTCACGGAATCGGCCGCAGTACTTCGATGTGGAAGGCGACGGGAAACTACCACATTAATATACCTAGAAAATATAGATTTCTGTTTTCACATATATGATGTGATGCCATTCCCCCCGGTAAAATATTCCGGAGATAAATAGTCCCCCAATCGGATCTCAGGGTGAGGACTACTGGGAGGGGTACATCAGTCACAATGGATAGGCGCAGGATAGGTACTTGCAACGTGAGGTCCTTTGGAGTGAGTGAAAAGCTTAAAAAAATGCGAAGATAGAGATAACCTGGCTGGGGTTAGACATCTTAGGAGTTAATGAAATCAAGTGGGCTGGAGCAGACAACCTCTGGAGGATGAATAAAGGGTCTCGGAAGAGGAACGGAACAGGAGCATCATACTGAGCAAGGAATGGGGTAGGAGAGAGAAGTCATATTGGCAATACAACGAGAGGACCCTGATAGTGAAACTTGAAGCAGAGCCCATGGACACGGTGATAGTTCAGGTATACATGCCAACATCGAGCCATACAGACGAGGAGATAGAAGAAGTATTTGAGCAGCTGGTAGAAATCCTCAAGTCGAGTGAACGAAAAAGAGATCCTGGTGGTGATGGGCGATTGAAACCCAGTGGTAGGAGAGGGCAAAGAGGGAAACGGCGTAGGGTCATTCGGAATCGGAAAAAAAAGAAAAGTTAAGACTGCCTATCTGGGAAGCAGGATGATATCGACGGATATTCTACGGATATGAATTGTAGGCTAGCTCGAGCTAAGAAAGCATTCATGGAGAAGAGGTAACGGCTGTATTACATAATTATATTTAAACAATATATGATTATTGACAGGATTTTCATGATAAATAGAAAACTCTTATGCTCAAAAAAGAGACCACTCCAAACAAGGAAGCAACATGTAAAAATGATCGTATCTCTAACTCTCACTCTATGAAGCAGAGGCATGGACCATTGAAAAAGCAGACCAGAGAAGAATCGAAACAAAACAACCAGCGCCTTTGGAACACGGTGCTGGAGGAGGATGTTGAAGATCATGTGAACGGATAGAGTTAGTGACAAGGAAGAGTAAAGAAGAGAGCAGGAAGATAAATTAGTTTGAGTACGATGAGAAAGAGAAGAACAAGGTGGATAGGACACACCCTGAGGCGAAATGAGTTCGTGAAGAATATAATAGAAGGGATGACCCCACGAGGAAGGTCGAGGGACAGGTATACAGGGGAAAAAGTAAGAAACGTTAGAAAGAACGACTGCCAAGGGGTAAGAGAATTAGCAATCGAACCACTCGAAGCACTTCGAACCAATCTTCGAATCGGTTCGAATTACTAATGATGTACGCTGAACTGTTTGGTTCGTTGAAGTGTTCCTTGAGGTATAGCCTTCTTAGTGTTTCCTTAAAGCGCTACTCTGCTCTCCAAGATTCGGTTTCCCCCGAGTGGTTGTAGGATGCGGAGGAGGCATAAAATTGTTGGTTGGTTAAAATTAAATTGTTGGTTAATAAGAAATAAATTGTTATTTAAAATTAAAATTTTTGATATCCCAGTGATGACGACGCAGCCGGAGGCAATGTTTTTTTCCCCAAGTCAAGCAGGGACATTTCTCTCTCGGGAATGATTCTCCGGTCGGTCGTTACTCAAGCTTTGTGCGGGGTCTACACGTCATATAACTTAATAGTTTTCTATAAGATATATTTTACTTAGATTCTGAGTACTTTTCATGTGTTTCATATCAATACGTGTATTCATTGTGACATATAGAGCATTTGTTTTAATTTCAAGACATTATTTGCCTATGTTAAATTTAGGAGCGTGACCATTCCGAAATACCCTTTCCAAGTCAATCACTTTGCACTGGGTCAAATGAGAGAGAATTAAATTGTGATTTCGAACTTCATTGGCATTTAATACACAAATGTCTTGTGAGAAAATGAGAATAAAACACGGAGGGTGATAAGATATCGGCACCTGTGAAATACTGCAACGCGCAAAGAAATCGAATTACACGACGGGCAATTGCATATTGGGCGCCTACTGTGACGCTCTTCGAAAGAGGAGGTCAGTGATTTGAATACAAAAGATTTTAGATAATTTATCGAGTAAAATACGAGCTTGATGTTAGCTGCCATAATTCTCGGAGCTTAATGGGCAAAAATACACCTTTTTCATCCAGGAGCAAGTGACTGAGATTATGCATATTCCAATAGAGAGAATAAGTTGGGGTCCGGTCACCTTCACGGCACTTGGGCGGCTTATCTCTTCCATCGGCCCTCTCCCTCCAGCGACATGTGATCGTCCCACCGCCCGCCCTCTGTTCCAACCCACTCGCTTGCCTGGCGACTGGCCAAGGGACGTCAGTGTGAGGGACATGAAGACCTACCGTAAGTCAGGGCCGGCTTGACAAACGAGAGAATGTGAGAAAGGAGAAGCAGCTAATAGCCTGCGATTGGAGGAGACGACCTCACGCTTCTACGCCGTGCTCGAAAAATGAGTGCAAATCTGGAATCATGGCAATATTAATACTTAGCTTTCAAGGTTCTACCAAAATTGAGAAATCTGGATGTGTTCCCACGAGAGCAAGTATTTTTACGCCTCCATTTTCAAACAATCCTAATGATAAGTTTCTTTTACTCTCCTTTAATTTAAAAGGTTCAGTTTGGACAACTTCGCAATGTCTTCCGACATTTCAATATCTTCCAATATTTCATCTATTCTATGAACATTTGTTACAATTATTTATAATGAAAAGATGCTATTCGACCGATTCACGGACCAACTTATTTTTTAAACCGCATTTCATTCCAAGAGTCTTGAACGGGTTATGTATACTTGGTCGTAATTAGAACTGCATTGTAAATTAAATGATTTCTATTTATGGCGAAATTAAAAGTAAAAATAGGCCTTCCTTGCGATTTTTCTGGTATGCGACAAAAATGTAAAAGTCACTGGTTGGATGTTTGTTTTTGTCAAAAGAAATGTTGTATTTGGTCTACTATGAGTTGAACCCATTCAAATTGTGTATTAAGTGGCTACTGCCAAGTAGATTGGGTTTAACAGCCAAGACTTTAAGTATGTACTTGAGCTCCACAAAGACAACCATTCACTGGGATCCATAACAGTTGAAAAACAAGGTACGCCACAGGCTTTATTATAGGTACGACGCTTTTCACGCGGCATCATCAGATACCTATTCTCAATGTTATTAATTCGAGGTCATTTTTAAATTCAGGGGAGTAAATGAACAATGCAATTTCCACATGAATTTTATTGGAATTTACTATGATTTCGCAGAAAACTACATCAAATGTATGAAACCATGGTCATCTTCAATAAAAATTCATGTGGGAGCTTCATAGTGAGTTCATTTACCCCTAGTATGATAGACTTACAAAAATGTTTTCTTAGATGGTGTCGTTTAAACTATGAAATTTTATTCATAAGAATAAAGACGTCACTTATACGTAATGTTTATATCAACTACTATTTATAACAACATATTTTTCTTAACCAATAGAGATTCGGACAGTTTTCCCAACATGGTACGTCATTGATTGATTGAACATTCTCGTCATTGAAGTCTTCCGTAGCGGGAAACACATAAATATTCGTTTCTATGTGTTGAAAAACTTTCCATCCGTTTGCCACCTAACACGTAAGTAAAATCAGGTAGATATAACAGAAAGATATAAAATGTATTTTTTTTCTCATACAATTAGAGATAAAAATAAATGTGAACAAGGATGAACACACTATCTGGTATATCTAGTGTGTATACTTTATATTTATCTTGCAAGTTTCTTGTAATTATATGTTAATTGACTTTGTTCCCGCATAATTTGTACAATGCTAGTCATTGAAAAGTTTCCATTTAATTAGTTTCTTTCATTGGCAATAACATCTAATACATGAATGTGGGAATGCATGCCTGATGATGGTTCACCCCTCCCTCACGACCTTGCGATGGCTTGTAATGTATTATGTAGGCGAAAAACTTTTTTCAACTTTATAAAAAATTAGTAAGTTCGAATGTTCTGAGCCATAACTTAGAGAGGGGATGGTCGGGGCCTTCAAATAAAATAAAAACAATTATAGATTTGTCATTGTCTAACGAAATAAAATTTTCTTGATGGTTTCTTCACGAAAAACACAAGGTCACACAAAAGAACACCTCGTCTGTCGTCATTTTCAGAGGGCAAGGTGGCTGAATGGTTTTAGTATCGAGTGAATTGATTTGGACGTTTTGTTTCGTTTAATTTCTGACCTACCACCTCACCCAATCTCAACTTAGTACTAAATGACAAATCTATCGACAACGCCCACAAATTTCTCCTCCGATGGGTTTTGGGAAATTATTTTCAGCTCGTGACCGCCCGTCGGATGTGATGTTTAACGACTTGACCCATGAGCGAGAGCGCTATTAGGCCTACCTACCTTAGCCGCGATCACGCCACGGACGACGGTATTGTCCCGGCGAAAGCCTTGAAACCCCACCCTCGCTCCCTCCTTCCCCATTACCTAATTGCACATTCCGCCGATCCCACCTGAATGCGTGCGAATGACCTCATGTCGCCAAGGAGGCCTCTTCTGTCGGCAGCAGTAACTCTCTCTCTCCAGTAACTCCTCTCTCTCTCTCTCCTCCTTCCTCCCTTATGTACATCCCACCAACCCCACCCCTCCAATCCTTTCCATGGCAACTCTTTCCCCCAGCCCTCACTTCTTCCCATTCCACTGACACCACCCTTATGGGACCAAAGGGAGAAGGAGAAAGAGAGAGAGAGAGATGGGGATGGAGGGAGGGTAGGTGAGGGGTGGAAGGCTGGAATGCGGCGGCCGATGCAGTTCTCACGAGTGCAAAGGATGTAAAGAGAGTGTGAGCGGAGACTCCCACGGAATTCCATACCGTACGACAACCCCTCTTCTCCTCCATCGCGGGACGTAGGAGTGGGAGGCCCGTGTGGGGAGAGGGGGCAATTGGAAGGTGGGTGGGTGGGTGGGGGGTCGCAGCGAGAGAGAGAGGGAATAATGCGGGGGAAGGGCCAAGGGGGTTGGTCGGTGGTAGTAGACCGGCCACCCACTTCATCCCTCCCACCACTGGCAGACGGCAGCAGTCTCACCCACCGCGGGGGAACAAGAGGGACCGAGGGGGGAGGGGGAAGGAGGCGGACACTACCAACTGCGTCCATGGTGAGGAGAGGCGGCGTAGGGGAGAGTGTTGTGTTGCGGGATGGGGGAGATGGAGAGGAGAAGGTGGCAGGCGTGCGTTTCCAAGCGGACCATCGCGCCCCACGACGGGATGGAACTGGTTGCCCCCACTCATCTCCAGTGTCCTTCTCTCCCACCCCTCTCTCTCGCCGTCCGCTGAGATACACACACATATATAATTCATGTAGATATACATATATGCGATTTATATATATATATATCGTATTTAACAATATCTGTATCATATATTTATTTATTCTTAAATTTATAGATTGATTGAAGGGTAATCTACCGGTTAAGATAGGTTTTTGATGTACCTCAGGTTAGATTTTCCCAGCTTCGACTTCGACTCCTCTTCAAATCGGCATCCTTTCAACTATCATTGTACCAACTAACCAACAACAATATTGTTTCAATTGTACTTTCAACAATTGTAATTCAACTAACACTTTATCCAAAATCCATATATATATATATATATATACACACATATATATATATACACACATATATATATACACACATATATATAATGTAGTTAGAAATCAAAAGTGCTTAAATATTTCAAAATATTCAGTTCATATGTACATATCACATTCATGCCTTTGTTTTTATGAAAATTATATTAATTTAGACTTTTCATGAATAAGATATTGATTGAAGGGTAATCTACCTGTGTAGGTAGGTTTATGTATACCCCTCAGGTTATACTTGTCTCGCTAAACTCTTTTCACACACCCCCCCTCAATCTTAATCTCATTCGTATTCTGCTGCCACCAACTAAAGACGGGGACTCATTCCACGAGGGCTTCGGTTGGAATGCGCACTTTGTGACTACTCAATTTGCATCAATTTCTTTCTCTCTCTCTCTGTCTTTTTACCAACTATTTGCCCCTTTAGCCGAAGATATCCGTGCGGATGAGAGATTAGGATACTATGCGGTAAAAAAATAATAGTATCAAGAAAAGAGATCAAATGGTCAAGTAAGAGGAGTACGGATTAGACAGTATACGGAAAATAAGTGAGAAGCGGAACGTTGACGAGAAATGTGTTTATAAAGAAAGTAATAGAATGGAAATGATAAGGAAAGGGGGTACATGACCAAGACTGGCAAATAAGCATTGCTCAGAGTATGCTTAGAAATATTTCAAGATCAGTTTAAGTGTAAGGCATTTCCCGAGGATTGATGTTTGACTCGTTTGGAATAATTCCGAACGGTTTAAATATATAGGAAAATATTCGAATAAGAGACTTTAGGCAATTGCCTTCACCGGCACCGTGACTGGTTACCATTGATGTTTTTCAAGCATTAATTTTTCGCATCTGCCCAGGCCAAGATTTTGAGTATTCTAAGCTGCACAATATTTTGTTCGCTCCTTTTAGTCTTTCCGGAACATTAACCAAGAAACTTGCCATCACAGAATAAAATATTAATTTAAGTGCCATAATTTTAATCGGGATTCCTACCCTCCTGGAACACCAAGTGCTCCACCTACCCTAATATCTGATTCTTCAGATATATAATTTTTAACGGCATATAATTTTACTCCCATTCATTTCTAAATTCAATATTTATCTAATGAAATTAAAAATTTGGATGGATAATACTTTCGATAGGGGATAAATAGATTACGCACCTTAGTCAATTTTATTATGAAATTTCTTATTTCATCGATTAAACGTAAATATATTATAGATATATTCATGAAATGTAAAACATTAAAAATAAGTCTTTCAGCTGAAGATTTGAACAATTTAAGACACTCGATATAAATGAAACGGTAAATCACTTTTCTATATATTAGGACCTTCAAATTGTAATAATGTTTCAGAACTACCTAGTCCCCAAAGGCGCACAGAGGAAGTGACGTAATACAATGCCGGATATGGTTGTGGAATAACAGATTTTTACCAACCGTCCCTTGGAAATCCATGCACCCAAGTAAGACTAACAAGTTCATTTTTCATTTCCTCCGAGATTTATCGAATCTACTTCGACATCCAGACGTCACTGGCTTTGAATCTGTGATCCGTCACTTCCGTTTCTCTCAACCGCTTCTGAATACGAGATTTTCTGCGTGAATTTTATATTTCAGATGCGTCCGCTTCTTTTCACAGTAATTGATACGAAAGAGTACAGCTTTATAACGTCAGGGTACATGGGCATAGTTAAATGTGTATTAAGGCGCATCACATCAAGATAGGTAAGGCGAAAACTGAACCATTGTTCACAGCGTATTTGCAGACGAAGCAATCCCATAAAGAATAGACGATTACGAATGTCTTACTTCTTCATTACAAACACGCTCTGGGTATACTAAAATTTCTTAATATTCGAAGGGGCATTATTATCTTATTTTGTGATTCATTTCCTTCGCTTTAGTCTCGGGAGAAATTAATGTTCAGGTCGACGCTAGTACTCTCTAGAGAATCTCGACAAATCGAATTACATTCTAGATTTCTAACCTAGTGCAAGGTATGGGTGTTAAAATTAAGGCATGAAAAAGAGCATTACGATGAACTTTTGAAGGAAGTGCAGTTCACCCGAAAAAATCTTTAGCGTTAAGGAATCTAATAACTAATGTAGAGCGTACTAAATATTTAGGCAACTTTGTGGAATAGCAAGTAAAATGTTAGGGTTCATAAAAAGGATACTGGGGAAATGAAATGAAAAGTTAAAAGAGCGGTGTTATTTTGCATTTGTTAGACCACACACAGAGTAGTTGCAACTTTATGGTACCCTTATGAGACAGGATTAATTTTGTAATTAGATTGTGCAGCGTAGACCAGCTATATTTGTGAAAGATTGTTACGACCAACGAATTAGAGTAACCAATTGATGAAATTAGGTTGAGACCACTCGTTGAGTATAGGCTGAAATACAGATTAAATGGCCCGTGCAACTACAGTATATCAGATTACGTCAGGGAGATAGGCTGTAGAACGGATAGATTAAAAATATAATTTTTTTCCTCGCATCATAGGTAGTAGTATATATTTCATAGTTATTTTGCATGCATGCTAATTATATGTAGTTTAGCATGATTCCCGCAGTATTTGAATAATATTTTGCCATGAGTTTTTGCATCCAAGTAATTTCTGTCTGCGTGAATTATTTCTAACATTTTCATGTTGGAGTGCATATATGGTGGTGGCTCAGCCCCGGCTGCGGAAGAATTAATTTAGATGGATGGAGCCTCTCTTTGGCGACTTCATGGACCCACAATTCTCATCCCCATAGATTTCTTAGTAATCTTTTCGTTATAAAAAAGAGTATAATGAATTGACTATTGCTTTATCAACGTCAGAGGAAGGTTCTAATATGGTAATAGGTTCTAGGTCGTAATCAGTTTTAGTTGTTTTTCCATCTGGCTTGATAATGTTTTATTAAGTTCACTAACGAGTGCACCGGTATTTCTACTCGTTCTTCCTAAAATCTCCACCACTCCGAAATCCCATCTTTCGAATGGCATTCACTGCCCTTTTCTTCACTACCTAAAAAATAACTACAACTTAATTTCGGCAGTAATTCAAAATTTTCTCAAGCGTCATCAACAATGTGAATATAGCAGATGAGAAGATATGAAGTCCATAGGCTCATCTTTCATTCTAAGGCTCATTTTGCTAATCTGCTACTTACGTTCTAAGAAATTTGGAGCGCTGGTTTCTGCATAGTAACAGAGTAACCACAATACCTTTACAAGTAGGAGTGTTTTATTTAATGAAATTATCATATTCTGAAATGTATTATCTAGTTGTGATTACGCAGTTCTCCCTGCTCGACAATATCCAGAATTTCAATTTTTGACCGCATACGATTAGCATTAAAATTTTCCGTTTCTCAAAATCCTTCATATTCCAGTGAGACACTTGGGCGGTAATTATCACAATTGAATGCTTTCTTTCGTCGACAGATGGTATTATTTAATAAACCAACTGTTTTAAACAATTTCCTTTTGTGGACTCTGATAGTGCATATATCAGTGTATTGGTTCTGTGAGAGTGCATAACCACAGTGATCAACCCGAAGGTTGGTATGTTAAGTGAGGGTAGAGCTCATCTAGTACTAAGCCCACGGCGTGTGG
>WURS02437093.1:0-15276 GCA_011762765.2 Rhinocypha anisoptera | reverse complement strand
ATCGTTGTAAGCCAATTTAGCGCAAGCCTAAAAGGAATAAATGCGAGAGTGAGGGAGATGAAGACAGGGGGTGAAAGAGACGATAGAATTAGAAAGAGAGATAAAGGAGAGAGAGAGGAGAACCCATTGGTGTGGAAGACCAACACTCGAAACATTTTTCGTGACCGTGAGTGAAGCTGGAAAGTAAAATAAGAATAAGAAAACTTGGAACTTGCTGAGGGAAGGAATTGAATAACGCCTTTCCGGCGTCGTCGGCGATAGAAGTGTCGGCGGCGGGAAGAGAGTCGACCCTCGGGGGGAAATGCGACTGCGGATTACGCGCGGTGATATGCCTTTAAAAAATATTGAAGAGATGATCTATAAGAGACTGCGTGCTCCGGATTCCTACATGTCCCGAAAGACGGATGCCTGTCACATATAAATAAAAAGGTTATTTCACATGTATTCCCGTCTCCGTGGTATTAATTTTGTCCGATGATGCCTATTTAATACCTTTTTAATGCTCTTCGAAGGTGAAATTTAATTCCCTAATTAATTTAATGATTGAATATTTTTAACCATATCTCCTACTAGTAATCCCTAATATATTGTGCTTAATGATACAGTTGTGGATAATGAAAGTTAAATAAATCAAAATATTTGACAGGGAAAATAAGTCTGAAAATCAATATGAAAAAGTATGACAAAACCTCAATAGGATAATCCTTTGCCAATTGCTCACTATAATAATAATAACACTTAATTATCACACATATACGAGTAGTAGTATCGTAGTTATTTCATATTTCATAATCTAACTAAATCTGGTTTTATTTTCGATGTATCTTCACCAAAAGCTGAAACTCTCTTAAGTTAATCAGTTAAAAATAATTGATAAAGTGTGATATAATTAGTTTGAAAAATAACTATAAGACAATCATAACCATAAGAAAAGAAAAAGTGGAGAAAAAGTAAAGTACCTGAATTAGAGCAGCTGAAAAAATGTACCCATTTGACAATTTCGGACGAGAAAGGTAGTACATTGTGGGAAGGAATTGAGTTTTTTAATAAACGTTTTCACTATTGATGAACTAATTACCGAAAATCTATAGTAGAGGCATTAGGAGTTTAGTCAAACCTTTAAAAATGAAACCTCGAGGTGCATATTTCAGAATTAGATTGGTAGTTTTCGAGGTAAAAATGAGTGGAAGGCTAGCATGAATGAAGGGTAGAAAAATAGTAAGCTGGGCAAAAATGAGTTCTTAAGGAATCCTCAAAAAAGGGGATTTCGAAGAACACAGAAAATGATGATGGAAGGAGCACTGAAAGTTAGTGGGATGACGAAGACTTTGAGACTTTTACAGGGGATTGAGTTTAATGCAAGGGTAGAAAATAATGACTCTGAAAAGATGAAAGGAGAAATTATTATGAGGTGTTTAAGAATAAACGAAAAACAAAGAATGACTACCTACTTGTCCCGAACGTATTATATAACACTTGCGTGTTACGATACTATTCTTCAGATTCCATTTCAAACAAACACTTGTGAGGGGTAATGTGTATCGGACTATGTAATGGTCACAGGAGGAACTAGCTTCTGGTCGTGGGTCGTGGGTTCGAGTCCCACCCAAGGTATGGGTGTTGTGTTTGTCCAATTGGGGATTTTTCTACGATTTTAAGAGGTGCGAAATGACCATAGCCGTCGAAGCACCCTATAAATATAAATACTACTACTATTTATGAGGCTACGAGAACCTTTACCCACATGAAATTCTACCAAAAATCAATTAATTTAATACATTATTTCATGATATTACGATACATTTTTTATTCGGCCTTAGTGAATGTAATACCACTTTGAATCAATTTATATATCAGTTAGTTTCATTATTTGAATTTAGCCGTCAACCACATCTAAATAATGCATTTCTTAGAGACAAAGGATTCTCTTTTCACCACTCGCCATAAATGGACAATTAGGCATTCGTTTATCTAAATCTGTGGGTTTGAGAAGGATTCAAAAGAATTTATCCGCCGCATGGGAGGAGTCGATCCAATAAATTTGGAAAGTTACTATTTCACGAGTTTTATCGATTCCCATGAAGTCAACTTAAACTCTCCTTGAAATACGCATATAGCCGTGTTACTTACGATCGCAAGCCTAAGGAAGAAGTTATAAATTGTTGGAAAACGAGGGACTGTGAATAAGGGTATGTGTATGTATGTATGTGTACATATATATATACTCTCAGATTGACAAAGGGGCAAGGAGCCCCGAAATATTTCTCCGTTATGTAAGCCTATCTTTTTCTTTGTTTTTGTGTGTGAATGTCTATAAGTGTGTGCGTGTGTTCGTTATATATACCTATAGGAAATCATACTCGGCTCTACTGTGTGGAACTCCTTCATGAGTTTCATTTATCCTATACATAATATATACCTATATATATATATATATATATATAAATATATAAAACCGAGTCGAATCAAGGGTGAATCACCTCGCTTGCCAAAAAATTCAGATCATGCAAACCTTCCTCCTCGATGTGTTTTGAAACTTCTGAAGCCAATGTCCAAAAATAGTCTTATACACCTCTCCAGTGGCTTTTTTGGCGTCTATGAGGACAACGCTGTTTTGCACGAATGCATCGAATTTTCGAATTAATAAAATTTCCTCTCCCCTCTTTTCTTTTTTGTCGTTCAAAAGGTTCCCTCGGCCGCTCCTGACCTTCGCAGCTGCGGCGACGATGTTGGTGATGGTCGTCGGTCTCCTCGGTAACCTGCTTACTGTCTTCGCCCTCCTGCGATGCCCGCGACTACGCAATGTCGCCGCCGCTTTCATCATAAGGTGAGCCAAGTGACGTCTGAGAAAAGTGCACAGGCAGCCAAACGTGTGACGTCACGCGAGCTCGTAACGGCACTGAATGGAAGAGTGAAGGCCGGAGTGACGCGGGGACGCCGCCGTTAGTGGCGAAAACAGTTCTCCCCGCGCTCGTCTGCTTTGTTTTGTTTCATTCCCCTACAACGCCTCTCAGCTGGTGATTGCAACAGCGTGCGCTATGTATGCGAATTTCACGCGTCGTTGTTTTCACCGTCCGCGTCCCTGGCTCTTCGCGAATCGAGTGGATACTGCAGTAAAAAAGGTCCGGTGCACTTCCATTGGCTTCCGTGCGGCTGGTTTTGCGACCTGAATTTGACGAAAGGATGGCAATAAAAACGACCGTTGCCTTTTCACCCGATGCATTCGCTCGGCCCGTAAATCGCTCCCCGCTTGACCGTTTCCATTCCGACTGGACTGGGTTTCGACTCTCGTATTTTACGCATCGCGATGCCTCGGTCGCTGTAAAATGGTCTTAAAAATTAATATCTTTTCGCAGCGATGCCGACTGGCCGTAGTGATAGCAAAAAATTGTTTTAAAAATCCTCATTAAAAGTTCCAGTAAGGTTCCAAAAAATCAGCTCGGCGTACTGAAATTTCGCTTTAATTTCATAATCTGCTGGTGTTTCCAAAAAGTTATGGACGCGTTGATAAGATTGTTTCCTTTGATAACTATAGTTATAGCCGCCGTTGAAAATAGGGTCAAAGTGAAATACGTTGACAATAAACGGAATCCTTTCAATTTACCACATCTGATGTGTGAACCGATAACCCTCAATGAATATTTTCCTGTGGTCCGGCTACAATAGATTATTAAAGTAGAAAAAAATTAGTTTATAATTATTCAAAGTTCTCAGGTCTTAAAAAATGGTATATATAATGAAACCATATTTTTAATAAGGAAAGTATTTGGTAATTATTGTGACATTTCTGGAAGAAACTTATGCTTCAAAATAGAGTATTGTATGATTTTTTTAATTTTGAAATTTATGAAACGGGACCACGATTAATGTTTTGACGAAATTTCCCTTCCAATAAAAAAACTTCGGAGGACTATTAGTTAAGAATGTATCCCAGAAATAGTATTAATTTCATTTTTACCTAGCTTCAATAATACCTTATATTAATAATACTTAGTGTTAGTACATTCTTATCTAATATTTCCACGTGGCCAAAGAGCAAGGTTCCCCATTTTAAAGTCGAGGACTGGTTTATTTCAATACGACTCAGCTTACGAATATGAATAATGTAGGAGAAAATCGTAAAGCACAAATGCACCGAGTTATATAAATAACTAAATATTATATTGACCAATATTAATATTGGCACGTAACAGGATGCGAGCCACCAAAGACTTTAATATGACATTTCATGGAAAATTTCATTCCACATCAGGCTACCATTTAAAATTATTTTTGTCTTGTCTCGCATGTGTGCCACACATGTAAGCCATTTTAAGTTCGTCTTGCCAGGGAATATTTATTTATATATATATATACATAATTACAGTAGAAATAGGATAATTCGAAAATCCATAATTCAAATGTTTTTTGGCGCCTAGATTTTGTATATAATCAATGTCATAAAATCGTGGCGTTACTTATTTGACAAGAGTAAATGTGATTTCCTATAAGATTCACATACATGTACCAATTATGTCTAAAAAATAAAGCATTTTGTTAAGTCGTGTAGTTAAAGTAATATTTGTAGCTCATTTCCTTTAATTCGAATTTTTCGGTAGTTCAAATTTTTAAAAATTATTACTTGAAGTTCGAATTAGCCAAGTTGCACCGTGTGTATATATTTCACCCTCTCATTCAATTTTATTTTATGCAAGTGTCCATTTTCCTCTCTGTATCATAATGTGCTCTATCTAATCTAAGCTATCATCCAATTATATGTACATATTGTTAAATAAAATTCTTCCCGTAAAGTTTAGCATCTGTCGTAACGAAGCTTCTTCCACCGTTCTTCTCTCCTCCGCCACAGCTTGTGCGCGGCCGACTTCCTCTTTTGCCTCCTAGTCCTGCCGTTCAGCACTTCCCGTTTCGTGCACGGCACGTGGATTCACGGAATGGCTCTCTGCACCCTGTTCCCATTCCTCCGGTACGGAAACATCGGAGTGTCCCTGCTCTCCATCGCGATGATCACCATCAACAGGTTAGTATGCTCCTTTTTCCACGACCCCCTCCCCCATCGTGGCCGTTCCCCCCGGGGTGGTGGCGATAAAAGCAGCTCCCGGTTTATCGAGAGCGCTCACGACTTGTCATCGTTCTTGGCGTGATGGTATCACCTCAATGGTGCGCACCCTCAAATTTTCAGTGATCCACTTATTTCTGAACGGAGTCCGCTCTCCCCGTTCACCTTTTCCTTTTTTTCCCTTCCTCAACCCCTTTGGTGAATGCGACTTTAAAAATGTTTTCTCTGCAGTTCAATGACCGAATGGGCCATCTCGAATCCCTATCGGATGGTTTTTTGTCCCTTTTCCTTTTGTTTTAACCTGCGCGTCGACGACCGGGGACGGCTTAAGCGGCAACCCGAATGGAATAGTCATTCCTTCGCAGGATATTTCGTGATGCATGCCAACGTCCCAACGAGGAAAGGACCAATAAAAATAACCGTACCGCCGTAAGTTTAATACGATAAGTAATAGGGTGGAAATAATCTCCAATTGCAATAAATTTCTGCGATTGGCATTTCACTGGTTTACAAGGAGCATAGATTATTCGCTCGAGGAAAGGCATTGGAGGAAAAGAGCCATAGTATGGGGTCCTAGAAGCAATTGAAGGAAAACGAACTATATTCGGATGAAATCGCGTGAACTCGGAGACAGAGGGGATCAATAAGAGGACAAGGGCTGAAAACAGAGATTATTTCAATTCCGTGAAACTCATAGATTCGACCCCAACGACAAGAACTCTCTAGGGCAACCAGGTTACCGTGAGGGTAGCACACTCGCTGGATAAGCCAAAGGTCGCTAGTTCGATTCCCACCTAAGACATGGGTGTCGTGCCTTATCCAATGATGTTTTTTTCCATTGGAAGATGTGTTAAATGAGCATATCGTCGACTCATCCTATAAACATAAATACCACTACTAGAACTCTGAAAGTTATTCTGCATTGGACACTCATCAGGCCGGTCCTGAGCTGGGAATGAATCAGATGCGTGAACAATGTCAACTATGAGTGAAAAAATCAATAATATAATGCAAAGATGCTTTATGAATCCTTTAAGACCCTGTGTGTGAGAGAGAGAAAGGGAAAGAGAGAGAGAGTTAAATTCAGAGAATATGAATTAGAGAGTAATTGACGAGACACTCAAAGAGATGGGTCAGGCTCCGACGAATGCTTTTGGCTTGGTCACGTGGAGTGAGGAAAGAATTCCAAAGAAGAGGCTGTATAATAACAAACAAGCAAGAACAAATATAATAAAATAGGAATGAAGGAAAAGGTTTAGGCCGAAGAAGTGATGGATGAAGAACAAATTGAAGATTCTGCGGGAGGTGATGGGTCAGCGCACAGTCAATAAGAAAGAGCGGAGACTTTTACTATGGCAAATACCACTCAGGGCGCTTGCGCCAGGAAAAAGACAAAGTCATCCAGTTACATCAGGAATTAGAGGTTAGAGGTCGCGGTAGCCCAGTGGGTCCTCGGTTTTGTACTTCGGTAGTGGGCCCGGGGGGCCTTGGTTCAAGAAGTCCCGATAACTCCTCTGTACACCTCCAGCTGAAACCCAAGTTGAGTGATTTTCTCGGCTCCAGATTTTTCAGGTAAGCCCCAGGTGGAACAGGGAAAAAAATGCCCTTCCTACCCTGATTGTGTGAATTATCACGAGCCGTTGAGGTTTAGCATTAGATGATCTCGGCCCTCACCTACCATCAACCGACTTTAGGGTTGAATACTGCAATGATGTGTATGCAGAGCAGTTCATTCTCGTGTACTGTCTAGTGAAGTTTGATTTACTACACTTGCCCACTCAAATCTAGGATATGGTGTTCCCCTGTTCCAGCAAAATAATTCGCCATATATTAATGTACCGCGCAATGAAAAGTATTGCAATTTCAGACGTTAAATTAGTAGATTGTTACATATGGAGCGCATTTTTACTCGAAAGTGAGCCATAGGAAATAGTTGCCTCAAAGAAAACAAGGCTGGAAGTAATGAAAATGTGGTCACAGAAAAATTCTGGACCTGGAGTGACCTCAGTGGTTTGAAGAGAGAAAACTTGCGATTTGTACTTACAAAAAAAGAAAGAAACTAATAGGACACATTTAAAGAGAGATCACTAAATCAATGTATTAGAAGGGACCATAGGAAAAATAACTATCTTTATAGGTAATAAGGCGAACGAGACACAGGTGACGGGGTAATTTCTTCAAAATGTAAAGGCAGGAAAATACTGGCAGATGACAGGAAATCTTGGAGAGCCGCTACTAACCAATCCTCAAATTGATATTACATACATAATGATGAAAAAATATATAATAAAAGAGGACCTCAGGTAAAATAAAAAAACTAACGATTTACGGTGACAGCATCTCTTTTGGACAAATTGTTTCGTCTGTAGGTCACGTATCGCTCACTGAAATGGGGCTTGAGTTTAGCTCACAGCTCCCGTAGTCCTTGAGTGCTCCACTGAAAACTGCCTGTTTCCACATCCTGTTTACGGTACTGCAAGGATGCGCGTACGCTCACCGACCTATCTTATCTCTCCCTCGGATTTTACGTCCTTTCTAGAGTTGAGGGTCAATTATATCTTCAACCTTCACATTCCTCGCCCGATTAAGTTTGTGTTACCGTATCTGAGATCAAGAATTTTCCTTTCTGACCTTTTTGCATCCGTTATCGCCCCAACTCTATTTTTTACGCATTTTTATATCGCCTAATATATAATCCATTTATTTTTATATCACCTAACAAGAAACAAGTATATATGACCTTAAGAAAAGTTTTCAACAACATTAAAACTCGCATAGCGACTGACTTTGAGGGAAGATTATGAGGTTATGTCAGAGGTATTTAACATTTGGGTGTAACGAATGGAGAAACGGAAATGGACCACACGAAGGCAAATAGAGAGGTTCTGGGCATGTTAGGAAAGGATAGGGATCTGTTATAAATAACCTGAAGAATAAAGGAAAGGATGATGGAAGAAATTTTAAGAGGCGACACTTTTAAATCGTCAATTATATCTGGCATAAGATAGTTATTTTCCTAGATTTTGGCTTGTGAGTCACGATGGAACTTCCCTAAGGAAAATTTTAAAGTGCAAGTCAGAATACCTTTCTTTGCGAAAGTTAAGCTGATGAAGAAGAAGGATAGGTATTTAGGACTAACGCTAGAGGAAACTCGGATAATTCAAATTTATTATGGTAAGAAGCCCGAATTAATTTGAAGTAGGGTAAGTAAAAACACTGATGATGACACAACGTGTCGAAACCTAGGTCGTTTTAAAATAAAATATCGAGTGGAATCACAAGTGTTTTTACTTACCCTACTTCATTATGGATAGGTTCCACGTAGTGAAGCGTGAAAGCGTTACATTTGTTCCGAATTAATTTGTTGTACATTGAAGTATTTATCAGAAACCTTCCATTAGTTAATGCTGTTTACCTGTGTAAATATTTTAAATCTATAGCTTTAAACTCCAAGCCGACCAGGTTAGCCTGGTGGGTATCGTGCTCGCAGGCTAACCCAAAGGTCGCGGGTTCAAATCCCTCCCAGGGCATGGGTGTTGTGTTTGTCCAGATGGGTTTTTTCTAAGACTTGAAGAGGTAAAAAATGACATTAGCCGTCAAAACACCCTATAAACAAAAATACTACTACTACTTTAAACTTAAGTATGGAATTAAATATTATGTATAGACGATAATTTAACTGACATGACGGAGAACATAATTTTAAAATCATTATCCTCAAAATAATTTATTTTTCAAAACCAGCAAATTTAAAAGTTACTAATTGATTTTTAAGTGTCTTCAATAAAAAATTAAGTTAGTCGTGACTTTTTGAACTGCCATATCTCCGTAAATACGATGACATTACAATTTGAATACATAGTTACAACCGAATGCAGTCTACGCATCTCTCCTGACGCGGCTGCAGTAAGAAATAACCAAGAGACCAAAATAACGGTCTTTTCTATATCGAGTCTTTAATCGCTGTTATATGAAGAAAAATATTAAATAAGCTCTAAAATTAGTCTCTGATAAATGTAAGTTATTGACTTGATTGATCATTAAGTGCGTAATGATCTTATATAAATATGAACAAAGCGTAAATAGTCTACTCGTGGGAGTTTAATGAGTAAGAAAATGTGGGCAAAGTGTAGTTTCCTATTGTAATCACGTTTCATAAGAACTTAAACGTGCTCTTTTCTCCGATTTCTGCGCTTAACAAACAATTTCCCTTGCATAATACTCTTACGAATTAGACCCATTCTCGATATCCGCTCTTTTTTTACTATGACTTGCTCCAAACTCTTTCTTAACATGATGCTGGACAAGCTCCTTCTATCCAGCATCTCTTCGTTCGTATTTCCCTCTATACAGTTCATCTCCTCCTACAGTCTTTGCTTCGTGCAGCGAAAACCTCCTCATTCTGGGAAATCGTGAATATCACTGTCACTACTCACTCAAAACGCCATTTTCTCTGTAGCAAGGATATCATCATTTCGTGATTCCCTGATTGGATAATTATTGGCATGGTCAGGGACTTCTACATAAATCGGTTTCCGCTAAACAAGAATTTTCCAAAGGATGAAAATTATTCCTGATCCTTCATTTAAATTATGAGGAATCTTCTTAAACGAAAAGAGGTGTTCGCACCACAGATTACTGGCATCTTGTTATTTTTTTCTTTTATACATTTCTCCTTATCATCACCCATTCCTACCAATTCGCGAGCGCTCTTTCGCTAGTTCCCTGAGCACTCTTATGTTCCTCAAACCGATCCGCCCATTTTCGACCGGAGGGTCGTGTGCGCGGAGTATATTTATAGTGCAGAGGTGGGTTTTCGTCGGGAGGGACCGGCGAGTACTCAGTCCCAGACAGTGCTTTTCTCTTAGCGTAATGAACCGCGCGAGCCGAAACAGCCACTGTCTCCCTTTCCTCCCCGCGTCCGTGTGCCCCACCTCCAGCACCGCCTACGTTCGACAATGGGGCGCACTGCCCCCTCTCGGCGGACCCTCAACCTGCCGGCCACGGCGTCGCTTAACTCCTCCAGAGTCGGAAGAGAAACATTCGCGAACTTTGTCCAAGGGGGCTCCGACAACATGGACTTGATTTCGGGGAGGATCCGCGGCAACCCGTCCCTCGGAACCCCCTGAGTCAACCAACTAAACCAATCCATGCGTTCGAACCCTTGTTCGCAAGGGGGCTGTTTCGGAAAGGGGGTGAGGAAAATGTTTAAAATATTGAAAAAATGTTTGTTTAAGGGATTTACCGATGGGTGTGGTGTAAGGGGGGTGGGTGAATATGCCAATTTGGGTGAGAGGAACGTAAGCCGCTGCCCATCTCTCTCTCCCATCTCCCTTCCCCGAAGTGAAATGTCCCTCCCTCCTCCCGTCCCCTCTCCCTCGTGGAAACTAGAGCAAAACAGTAACGGGGTAAATGCACGCTACCGCGCCTGGTGCAGTATATATTAGGGGAGTTTCCGCTTCCCCTCCCGCCTTTTTTTTATTTCATTAGCTATTTACGTTTTCAGAGAGAGGGGAAAAAACGTTTCGCTCCTACACGAGAAAGGTTTTAAAAGATTCCATGGTATCCGGGTGTGTGTTTTGGGATTTAGGTTAGAAAGTGCACTGCTCCCTACGGAAAGATCATTTTTCGAGTTTTTTCTGGTATTGAATGGAAGACATTATGCCTGAATTAAACAAGGGGACCCATTACAGTCCTCCACACCTTCAAATATTCCTAACAAAGCTTGGATGTTTTAAACAGATGGATTTTCGAACAGTATGAACGAGTTTACTTCGAGGTTGTGGAACAATAAAGTAGCAATAATTCGGAATGCGTAGAATGAAGTTAGACATTTAACATTTGAGAAAATTTAAATGGCCCGAATGACATGATTTTTGGAGCAGCATCTAAAGGATAAGGCCTTAACGTGTTTTATAAATTGAAAGTGCGGTGTAAAGGATGAATGCCAAAATGAGAGCGTTCAGTAGTTACTTTTTGTACTTTTAGAAATTCTATCGAAAATCATCAAGATAAGATAGCAGGAAGCTTCCGACACCGGAGTGGAGCATTTTTACATTCCGGAAAGAAAACTATTATGACTAGGGGGAAAATACGATTACATTGGTGAAGCAATAAAAAATATAAAAAAAGAATATTTTGGAGAGAAATGGGAGACTGTACTGTCTATACTGGGAGACTACAGTCAAATCATCGATGTAAACTAAGATGGGAAACAAGTAATAAAATATATGCCAGGGAAAGGAAACGAAAAAGGAAAGTCGCTGTAAGAGTTCTACGAGAAATAGAAATTGGTTTTTGCAAACGCGCTATTTCCAAACAATTTTCGGAGGAGATACACATGCGAGACGCGATCGAATATACTCGTAAAAGAGAAATAATAAACGCAATAAGGGATAAAAGAGCTGCATTTGAGCAAATATTAATGCTTTTCAAAATTAGTTCTCATAAAATACTTATAATTAGATAAACTAAACAAAAGTTTTAATCATTAAAGGCAGACATGTGTACAGGAATCGGAAACAACGGTGAGGACGCAGGAAAATAAATTAACATTCATTTCAGTAGGTTATCAAAGTCTACAACAAGATGGAAGATAAAGGACAGATATTGAGGCAATTGGCAGTTGATGAGAACCTAATTGGAAATTATTTTAGGAGAGAAAAACCCTAGATGGGCCAAGGATGATGTTTGAAACTGGTTAATGGAGGATGTTAGCGTTAGGAAATAAAAGTGTGTGAAGATGGTGGCAGGTGGTAGGTTGGTTTTGTGGAGCTGCTGCAAACCAATGATCGGATTGATAACCTGTGATTATGAGGGTATGAATCGATTAGAAATTGAAATGTGTGGAAGACTGAAACTGTAAAAGCAACAGACCAGAGGAAATATATGAAGAGGAAACAACTAATAATGAAGATAGTGCTACTACACTATTAAAAGGAAGCATGTATAAAAATCCAAGTAGTAAGGAGGAGAAAATTGCTACTAAAGAATAAGAAATAATAAGTCATAAAGCGATTAAATTTTGTGAATAATGGATTAGAAACCTCTATGAAGCTAAAATTTTATAGGAGAAGAAATAGTTGAAGCGGATCGTCAACAAATTCATGAACGAGAAGCGGCAACAGGGAGTTGTCACAAATCACTGTAAATTTTTTTCCTGTGTCAAATTCAATTAATTTAACACACATGCATTCAATTACTTAATACTATGATTGGTAAATCGTTGTGAAAAAAACCAGCAATGGAAACGTAACCGTTAATTATTATTTTTTTAACTTATTCTGCATATTTATTGCAAGTACAATCGTGTAATTAAGTAGTCCACGGTTTATTATACTATGAATAAAAATTGCTTAGAAATATCCAAGAGAAACAAATTAGTATCTAAGATACTCTTAATTTGATAATAGTTTTGTTAAAGAGAAGTTAACTCTATAAAAATATTCGTAATCGCATTTAAAACCCTAAACTTCGGGTTGCTTAAGGAAAAAACATCAAAAACTTGAGAAGAATCTGGAGTTTGCAAAAGAATTTTGCAAAAGCATTTTTTTCTCAAATGATTTTTCTTTTCCTTTGGGCTGACAGCCGTCTTGTAGACGGCCAGGGAGATGAGACGACCTAACAGCCTTCATCACGCCTGTCTTGGTGGTAAAAAAATTTGGAATCTCCAAGAATATCTAACTTAAAACAAAACTAAGACAGCTAGCCTCTGTTTTTACGGGACAATTTTTACGACCAATTTTACCAATTTGTGTTTGCATTGATTGGAATAGGAAGTCATATCATTTATAATATTTTTCTAATATCCTTACCTGTCGGAGTCGCTGTTACTACAGTAAATTTACTTTGGAACATAACGAAAATCGTATATCCATACCATATGAATATGTGGTTTTCTAGGAGACTCCTTTATTGACATTTAGGTTAACTGGGTAACCATCAACTCGGAGATATATAAGAATGATACTTTACAAAGAAAAGCACAGTGATTGAGCATTGTTCAAAGTCACTTGATTTTGAACAGTGCTCCATCACAGTGCATTCCTTTATCAAGGCTCTTTCACGCATTTCTCCCTGTAGATGGTCACCTAGTTGACCGAAATATCGATATAGGAGTCTTTCAAAAATTGTTTATGTTGGCTATAGGAGTTTCGTTAAGTTTCAATAAAATCCAATAGTTCATGCCACTTTCAACTTGACTCTGCCACATAAATTTGTTATGAAAGAAGATGGCATTTTATTTTTCAATAAATACATTTTTTCATTTACTCATCCTCAGTCTTTTCAACTGTGAGCGTCCAAATTGATTCCGATAATATTTACTAACGATTTTCCTTTAATTTATTTGAATAGATACATCATGATAGCCCACCACAACATTTACCACAAGGTGTACACTAAGCTGTGGATCGCCGTCATGATCGCATTCTGCTGGGTCTTCAGCTACGGAATGCAACTGCCCACGCTTTTCGGACTGTGGGGTAAGTAACTCGACTCCTTGAAAGGAATTCGACTCCTTATCTAGGAATCCCCAATTGCTCAAGTGCATCGATGATCAAAGTTCAACAGACATAGACGATTCTCCCCCTCTCCAGCCTGACAAACATTGTTTGAAGATCTCTGACGACGACGATCCATGGCAACCAATTGATAGATAAAAACCCATGTCTCGATACTATTTTTAATATTTTTCTTATTATTTTTCCTTTTCGTTCTCAATTACATGTATATGTTATGCATATTTCTTTTAACGCAAAGTGTAATCTCTCACCACTACTTTTTTTCAAAAGGCAAATATTGCGGGTTCCTTGTTGAAAATATTATTTCTGTGGCGCAATAAATGTTGTTTATGTAGTACAATCCATGCATATATTAACGTCTTGAAACTACCTGCAATTAATGACACCGGTCCCGCATGTTCAGAGAAGAATAATGAACCACCCAATGATTTTTTTGTGAAAATTATTGTTTTAGTAAAAATTGCATAGTGAGTGTCTATCTGGTACACACCACTCGTATTCTAACCCTGCCGAGAGTCCTTTTGGGTGACATGGTATTTCGTATGCAATTTGTAGATGTAGATCTAGGCGAATGATTTTTTTCCGAACTTGTGTGCGCATCTCACCTTGTTTTGCCGCGCCACCATCCACAGTTGCTTTAATTAGCCGCAGCCGCATCCTCTCCACTGTAATCAATCCTGGGATCGATTGACGGGAAAGGAATACCGGGGCCCTCTGTTCAAATCCTCCTTCGGGTCATCTTTTCGCTCAAATATGTTTTCTTCGCGTCGTCGTTTCTTCCGTCTTCCAGAAGTCAAATCCGAAATCTTCCCCCTCCCACTCTTGGCTTAATTTTCCCTAGTTTGACTTCTCTTCTCAATGGGTGTTCGTGAAACCCCTTCCGTTAATGGAAATTTTATTAAACTTCTTTAGAATAAGCTCTAAAAAACAAAGACAAGAGGAAAATGGTAGCCAGTCGTTGAAACATCAATGCATATCAACGCATTCACCGCTGGTAGAAAACCAAGAACGCCTTTTTATAAAAAGTCAATAATTTGCAATAATTCCTACAGTTTTTATCCTTAATTCACGTTTTCAAAGTTGTTTATTTTCCTTTTTACATTTATTGACATTTATGAAATTGACGTGTTCATAAATACTTATATTCTGTGGAATAAAGAACGAGACGCCCGTTTCTATTAATCATTAATTTATTCACACGGTACTACACAATTTATCATATACAGGGTGGGGCATAATAGAGTCCCTGATTTCGTGGTTAATTCACAACAAGACGGATCAAGATAACTATAAAAAAGTTTTATTTCTGAAAAGAGCATAAAACGCCATTTTTTAAAGGCTCTTCCAGGGTTCGAGGGCGACCTTTGAAAACCACAGCCTTGAGGTGACCCCACAGGAAATAGTCTCACTGAGTCAAATCCTGAGAGCGAGGGGGCCGTGGGACATCCCCTTGCAAGGAGACAAGGCGGCTGGGAAAATGTTTCGCACATTTTCCGAGTGAACGGCGGGCAGTATATGGGCCGTGGTTCCATCCTGAATTGAAACCAGAATCCTTCAGTGTCAAATTCTCTTCGTACCCTTCCATTTTGGAGCGCAAAAAGTTCTCCAGCATCTCACATTAGTACAAAGATCGAAGTTTCAGGCGTGATGTGGTGGAATTTTAACATGTTGAGTAAATTAGTGCAATTTTCCACAAAA
>WURS02437092.1:0-33589 GCA_011762765.2 Rhinocypha anisoptera | reverse complement strand
CTGACTTGACCAATTAGAACATGGTCAACAATGGCCAGAGGGGCATACAAGTAGGACTGGCAAACCAACTAGTCTTCCATCCATGTTTCGCGGTATGCTTGAGAACACCCTGAACAACACTGACCAGCTTATTGTTCTCTTTCAGATACCCACAACTAACTTGAGGAGCTAACAGTTGCAATTTACACAAATATTCTAGGAATGACTAGAGAATTCTTCGTAATCATTACAAATGCTCGTTAACTCATTAACTGTTACCTGCAATAAAACAGTCGACTCTCCTGGTATGGACACGATGTGGGACAGCCGTATAAATCACAACAGGTATCAACAAAAATAATTGGAAATCATCGAGTGGCAATCAAAATAGTGAGACCATGTTTGTTTTGATGAATGCAACACGAGGTTTAAGTTAACCAATTCTGATGCATTGCACATGCACAAGTTTACACTGCTGCCAACTAGCGGCATTGAATCCAAGTATTCTTTGAGCTTGCCCGCCGTTCATTTCATGGTCATTTCAATCAATAATTACTTTAAATTATTACGATTGAATCCAATTGACAATTTACCCGAGGTTTTCACAATATAAGTTATATACTTTGGTAATATAATTATACTTAAGCATACTTTTTAGAGCATATATGCATAAAGCATGCTAAATACTGCAAATCCGAGTATTGTATAAGGATAGAAACTTGGTGTAGAGACATACATCATGCATGAAGCTTCATGGACTATAGTCTGTGTCCATGAATATTGATCAGTGATCAATGATCACTCATCCCACAAGCTACTAAGACCTCTGTTGCCCGGCATGTGAGTGGGGTTTAGTCGACTGACCAAGACACCATACACTTCAGTTTGCTCTTAAAGAAAATAGTATTACTTGGGTCGGGCAAAGGAATTGAATCCTACACCCTAGTCCTAAGTAAGGAGTCTACCTAGTTGAGCTAAACTCCAGTCTCCAAAAATTAATAATTTATTTTGCAATTTCAATTATTGAAGCTTGTAGTAACATTAGAAAAAGAGTGAATTAATATTGTTTAGCAACCCGCTGAATAGCTTAGATCACGCAAGTCTAAATATTATTTGTTATTTGGTCTCCAGCACAATATTATTAGACAAGGCAGAACATGTGGTATTTTATTAAGGATTTTTGTGGCGCAATAAGCATCGTTATTTTTATATTAACACAACACCTGTTTAGCTGGACAGGTCGTTTAGTAAAAGAAAACAATGCATTTGGTAGTGAACAAAAAGCTTTGAGTAAAGACTAGGTCGGGACTAGTGACGACTAATGACAAGACAAGTAAACGTTTTTGTCCTGGTACACCAAAATCCAATAGTGGGACACGCCCGGACCGAACCAATCATCAATCAGTGCAATTCTGTAATCCCTACTATATAAAGCTGGTCAAAGAATTTGTATGACAGTGATACTAGCACAAGGTGAAGCAAATGAAGCCAACGAATTGGCAAATGGTCACATGTTGTCGTATGTTATCGACGTGCACCACACGCGTGTCTCAAATTGCAACCATGGAGTACTTGTTTAAACTGTCTTGTGTAAAGAATACTTTACTAGTTGTGTATTTAGTGTTTATATTGATTCTTGTAATGTCAATTATTACTTCAGTAATCTTGCACGGCATCAATCCAACCTTATTTTTGCTTACAATTTTTGATTTAAACTCAGTGATTCAGCTAAGTGAGACATTACAAAATGCCAAAGATACTGACGGCAGCTCAGCGGCGTACATCGCTATCAATCGACCATCTTCCGAGTTTTTATTTGTCGCTTTAATACTTTATTTGACTGCCATTTTCAACCAAATGATAGCAATTGTGGCTATTATTCGTCGTCATCTATGCGTACTAGTCTTCACATTGATGGTTAACCTGCTCATTTTTTGCTTATCGGTCACGTTTGTCAAGACCAATCTGTTTTTGCTGTTGATCCTAGTAGTGCTGCTAACCATAAGCTACACAATCATGCTGAAGCAAGTGAAGAGTGAAGTGCACGAAGGGAACCAGTACGCGATACTCAATCACAACCATTCACAGCAAGCACCAGTGGCACACCAAGCACGCCACGCACCAGATCACTTTGGTTCCAGTCCCGCCACTATCGATGCCACCGCAGTGCACATGTATCAACCCTCAACACCAAATGATCCAAAGATACTGGCACCCATCATCTACTGTCCTCACTATACTGAAAGTGTTTGTTAATCAAATGCTTTATTTTAGAAACAAACTTAGATATTTCCAATTATGAATGTACAACAAAAAAATAAATACCAATTTATGCAATACAAATGAATGATTTAAGAACTCATATGACGCCCAAAGCCATCTCCTCCGCTTTGGACATCTATAAGTCCGGTGAAATTTTTAGGCTGGGCGGTCTCAATTTCGGGTGTTTCGGTTGTTGATGGTTCTGCTTCTGGTTTTTTCTGGTGTCTTCTGTTCAAACGTTCTTTCACACGCTTAAATATGGGAGTATCTTTGATGGAACGAATTATTTTACGAGTTCGTCTGACTTCGCGAAGCTTACCAAGTGCATCGGTCAATTTCTTAATTCGTCCTTCGGACTCCTTCTTTTCCTCGCCATCCAGACTTTCTGCTTTTTCCTTTTCAGCTTCGATCTCGTCTTCAATATCTTCACGCATTCGACGGGCACGCTGCTTGAAGTAACGCAGTGCTTTTTTCACGTTTGAAGAGCGCTGATCGGAAGAGTTACGAGCGCTGGCCAAAAACTCTTGAAACTCATCGTGTAGCTCAGTGGTTTGATCTAGCATCTGTTCAGTATAGCTCAGAACGCGCATTTGAGCATCACGAACTACCTCACCAAAAGACTTGGACAATTCGCCAAACACTAAAATGACCATATTAAATTTAATCATACAGTGGTTGCTTTTGAAGAATGCTTACATGAATCGGAATTACTGGAATCTTCTTTATCTTCTTTAGCTCCACAACTTAAAGCAAACAAACAAAATAAAGGAATTATGATGGAGCACTTCATGTTGATATGGTAGGATACTTTCACTTTTTAGACAAACAATTTGATGCTGGTAGCGAAGAGTCATTAGGCTTAAATAGTGAATACTATCGCAAGGCGTCCAAACCGGCTTTCTCTCCTCCCCCAGTGTACCTCCCTCAGGTTACTCCGCGCCACGGCAATCTCGTAATCAAATTGAGACATGACCGATGTGAAATCAATTTGATGCCCAATATGACGAGCGTCAAGAAAGTACTGTTTGCCTTTGCCGCATCACGTCGAAAAGATTGATGAGTGACCAGTGGAAGAGGATGACATCGCTGCACCAGAGAGAGACCAGTGAGAGGGTGAGTGAGAGGGTGGTGAGCACCTACGCAAATCGCCACTCGATCAAGTCATTCACTATCTATCCTCCATCCATCCACCACACTGCACGCTCTAACAATCGATCTGGTTACGTCTGTACTCAACTCTGCCACCATCAGAATCGACGTTTTTCCCTCAATCGATCAGCGCTGCTGACCAATTCCACTATCATCATCAGGACTTGACCATTTTTATTAAAAATGACTTTTTCAAGGTTCTTGAAGCCAAAAAACAAAATTATATTCGGGTTTAATGCATTTTTACTAAAAACAGCTATATTAATTCAAATGGATAATAACTCAGCTATTAATAATTAAAAGTGGAAATTCACTTCAATTGGACTAACAAAAAACTGAAATATTTGGTCAGTTAGATTATAGTCATTAACATACTCAAATGTCCTATGATTGTTGTTTTAAACTGATCTCTGATATAGTGCAAGCATATTTTACGAAAATTTGGTTTGATTTAATATGTGGAACCTGAAACAAAACTAGACAGTCGAATGGGGCAGAGCAAAGCAATGCCATGTTACTGTGATGCATGTTTTGACAAACAAGGCAAAACTTGAATGGCATCTTTGAAGAAGACACTTAAGATGGCCCTGGTCGCCATTCTCGTGTCACTCACGGTCGTATCACTGTTGACACTGCTGCACCTTGTGACTCGACTTGAAGGTCTCTTCATTCTTCTCTTGGTTACGCTCGGTTCGTAGAATCACTTGACAAGAGTACTTAGTGAATTAGCTTGTATTGCAGCTTGCAACAGCATCACAGCGATGCTTGCCTTGGTGATTGAGTGTCGCACCACTATTCTCACCACAGCTCTGGTGCAAACCATACTTCTTCTGATTCTAAGCAACAACCCTGGGTGGACGGTAGCAAATCCTCCAGCAATTATGGTTTTTACCTTAATGATGCTCATCCTCCTTCTCATCTATGCTTTTTTAATCAAAACTACAACTAATGATAAGTTTGTCTGGGCCAATTTTGACAACCATAATGAAAGTAGTTTGATAATAGAAAATTATATATAAGTAAATGCATTAAATTAAAGTCATACATCAAGTACAAAAGTTTTATTTACCTTATTGACAATTATTATTATGATGAATAGAAAAAGAACGTTACAGAGTTGCACTATTGTTCTAAAGAGGACATTACATCACATGAATTTCATTGAATGAGAATAAAACCAGCGTCAAATAAGTTGTTATTGAGAAACTATCAACGGTTTGAGTAGTGATGTGGTGTTAAGTGAGATGAGTGTCTTGTTGAGACCAAAGCGGAAGCGGCAGCGATGGGAGCTGGTGCCAGACAGTCACCTGGCAATTGCACTAGAGTGGTGAAGATGGCAGCTAAGCCGTCAGCAGTTGGCTCCACCGAGACCGCCTTCACCTTAGGGCTTGCCACAGATGACAGTCCACTGCTTTGCTTCATTATTGCTCCTTCTGGATAAATTTTTGGCGAATCCTTGAATCCTGCAGACAACGGGAAAAATGTTATTGATCCAAAACACTACCAAATGTCATCTCATACCGATAGTCAGTTGACGCAATAACGACATCTTCTTAGCGGGAGTTCCCGGTAACGATCCACCAGTGAATGGAACTTTCTGGAAATCGGCGTTCTCCAGTGAAATGTAAATCTTGGCAAAAGGTCGACTGGCCATATGTTCCAGTTCAATCTCCTGTGCATGCTGAGCACGTCGCAAGTCAATCAGGTGTTTCACTTTCCAAAACAATACAGAGATGCACACAAATAGAAAGAAGCAAGCAAAAAAGACACAGAAAAAGACAAACAAGTCGATTCGACACTGATCTTGACGAAATAATAAATAACCAACGCTACCATCAATTGCCAAGTCTTCACTTATATTATTTCCACGAAGCATGAAGTAGAAACGAGTTGTGCGTAAGTCTTGCATTCGGTATGGAATGGTGATTTCCAGTCTACTCTGAATGTTGCGAAAGATCACCACCTCGTTAAGACTTTTCATTGTATAATAGAAGGTAAGTTGATTCTTGAGATCATAGATATGTATTGACATGGGAGATCGCAGAGGTATGTCACTGGGAGAAATCATATCTTCCAAGTCGAGGGCAAAGTAATTTGCTTGGTCGTCACTGAAATTATTCCACTGTTCGATAGGTGTGTAGATTGAGGAGTTATAGTTGTTTTGAAGATACTTGCTATCAATAAATGTATGATGTAAACCATTTGTTTCGTTAACCTTTATAACAAACATATCGTCCTTGGAAGTGAGGTATAAATCGATGTTACCCACGACTGAATAGACAATAATTTTGATGTCCACATTCATGTAGCGAGGGTGTACTCCAAAGAAGACGGTACGACCGTGCAGTAGTGGCTGTGGACGGTGTGAACAGTCCTCTTGGGAATGTGCATCGATGCAGTACTCTTTGTCAATCGCCATTATTCGATAACACTGATGGCCGTTTGTCGGATATCCATGAAAGTGATCTTTGCATTTGGAACACTGTAACATCCAACAAGGAAGCGAGTAAGTTGCCATTATTTGTGAAGATTTGATATAGTAAGTCTTATTGATGTAATTGGAGTACTCTTTGGCATTCAAATAGTTGCACTGTCGATCGTTTTCGGTATTGTTGTGGCAGTTACAGTTTTCCCCGTTAAACGGGTAGCAAAGAAAGCCATGTCCGTTGCACATGCATGGACGGCAACCATCGCGAACGTCGTCGCTGATTTTGAAGTAACCAAGCTTGCACCTATCACACCGCTCACCCTCTGTGTTATTTTTGCAATTAACGCAAATGGCTTTATCTCTAGGTCCCTTTTTCAATTCATGGCCTATTTTCCACCAGTCGGAATCATCCATGGTTAAGAAAGATAGTGAAGAGTTGGTTTCAAAGAAATGTTCACTAAAGCATAGATTAGAGTGGGTGTGGCAGTAATCGTAACACGACTGGCATGAGCCACGATTGCGAGGGTCGCCAACAAAGAAAGGTCGACACTGCTCGCAATGACGTCCATGGGTGTTGTTGTGGCATTGGTTGCACTCCAACAAGCGCTCTTGCCCGGCACAGGTGCTGTGTCCATTGCATTGGCACTCCATTGAGCAGTCCTCACCAATGTAGCCTAGTGTTAACACCAATTATTCTCACATGTGACATTTAAAGTCAAGCGTCCTTACCAAATGTACAACGGCATGTGTTTGGTGCCACACATACTCCAAAAATGCAGCCTTGATGACAGATGGGTTTGCACACATTCTCCAACATCCGATAGCCTAGCTTGCAACGGCACATAAAACCATCTTCAAGATCTACACATTCTTGTGAGACGAGATCACACGTGTGATGACCGTTCAAACATTCATTCTCTGTCAAAAATTAGTAACTATTCAATCAATATTTTTCCCATAGACTTTAGAATTACCTTTGGGTAAATTGAAATAATGCCAGAAAGCTGCAAAACTCGGAATGGTCTGAAAAAAGGGTTTTTTCTCAAATCGATTGATCAAAGAGGCACTTTGGTTTGAGCATAAATTGGTTTCCAGTGGACCAGAGATGCCACCTTTGACGCAAAGACCAACGCCATCAATAGCGAAACCTTGGACAGCACACCATCCGCAGTGGAGTGTGGCCAAACAGTCACTGGCCCTCTCATAAGTTTCGCAGTTAAGTGGGCACTGTGAATGAAGTTGTCGGTGAAGGATGCCACCACAGAGGCCGTGCTCGCAACGGAGTTGAGCATAGGTGGGTGACATGCATTCCTGGGTGAGCTCGGACCATACACACTCGTGACTTCCGCTCTCGTCACCAGTGGCCGAATCAAGACACAAAGCACACGTCTGGTGCCGATGGCATCGAGCTGGACAGGAGAGTGGAGGCACTGACTCTAAAATTGGCTCTGGCACTGTCATGTCAATGATGGAAGACTCTATGCATGCCCAGTCAAAGATTGGGTTCATATTCATGGTGTGACCATATCGAATAAACTTGTTCACTTGCCTCGTCCATATGCAAATGGGCAAGTCATGTAGTGGTGAGATGGTTTGAGTTTGAGAGTAGAGCATGCACTTGTCGCAGTCAGTTGCAAAGCACTTGCGAAGAGGACAGTTCGGTGTGTGCACTATACTTATGTTGGGACAATAGGAATCCTCGTGACTTAGAGTAAGATTGGTATCGAGCAAATCCAAATCACAAGTGGAGTTTATTGGAATACAATGCCCTTTGCTGTGGTGACAATCGGCACACCACTGGCAACTGGTTTCATCACTTGCTTGGTAGTTGTGCACAGTGCAGTCCACGCAATTGCTGTATTGGTTGCATCTAGTTCTTGGAAATGGACACTGAGTACCTTGAGTGCTTTTGTGCAGAGAACACTGCTCCGGTTTGTCACTTGGATAGCAAAATCCTGATTCATTAAAGCAATAGGAACACCCAGGAGTGCTAAGACATATGTTTAAATTGGCGGAGTAGAAAAAGCAAAGATTCAAAGGGAGTTGAACAGCATTGACTGTCTCATTCTGGTAGAAGTAGAGAATCCCATTATGACTGGTAGCAGAGAGAATGTTTAGACTGGCTTGGTATGAGTCCCAAAGAGAATTGTTTAGTGCCAACCAAGCACCACATTGATATCGGTAAGCGTAGAGAATTTGGGTTTGTCGCTCTGGCTCGTGATGATGAGTACGTCCGCCAAGCACTAACAGATAGTCTTCAGTGGTGACAGTCATGTGCAAGTATCGAGGTAATACAAAGTGCAAACGGCTTTCTTGGCTTGGTTGCACTCGGTGCCACACATTGCTCTTGAGATTCAAAATGTATAATGTATTGGAGATGGTACTCTTTTGTGATTCTTTGAAATCAATGCCACCAAATATATAAATTGATTCCGTTTTTAGATGAAATACTGTGGAGTGCGCCAGTAAACCAACTGGTGAAGCTCCATTTGTTTTTAACATTTTCCATGTCGGAGAATCAAATAGGTAAATGTAGGGATTTTCAAGAAATCCATTACTTGGTGAATAACCACCAACTAGGAGAAAACCTTTTTTGTTGTTAATCTTAATAGTGGTGAGTGAGTGACCTATCAAAGGGGGAATGTCCACTAAACTGGTGTTTATTTGTTGCCAGATCAAGGTGATTTGACTCGATTGGTTGACAATGGTGGCACAGAAAAAGTCACCCAAAACGACGTTAGAGGCGTGATTCAAACCACCGTAAAGGTAGAGTTTGCCCGAAGCAACTGTGGTGGCGTGAAAGTGACGATTTAATGGAAGCTCTCTTTCGGGTAAATGAGTAAACGGACTCCAATGAAAGGTTCCCAAGTCGAATAAGCTCACAGGTAAATAATGGCTGTCAAGTTGACCTCCAACAAAGATAAGATGTCCACTGAGGTAGTGCAAAGTATGAGCCATTCTTGGCCAAGAGTTCATTTCCAGCTTGTCTTTCCTATCTACATGAACCGACCACATCATTTCCAATAATGACTGGTCAGGAGATGAAGTGGAAAATAAATGAATCGATGAAACGTTCGACAAAGTGCTGTAGTCTTTGTAGTGAACTATTTTATTAATCTGATGAGTGGATTCAGAGAGAGTTCGGAAAGATGCGTTAAAGCCTTGATAAAAATCATAAGTAATAAAGATAACAGTAGCAAAACCAGACATGGCGAAAAGTTCAACATCCTTAGAAATTTCACAGAAGCTTCCGAGAATAGTTGACTTGGTTAAATTAGAAGCGGATATAAAATAAGGCAGACCGTCATAAACAATTATACTGCTCAAAGAACAGTTGAGTTGCGCTGACTTAAAAAAAGTTAAAGCAATCGGCGACAAAGGCTCGCTTTCTGTAGTAATAGTTTTCATGTCATCAATCAAAAGCGATCCGAATGATCTTGACTTAAGAGAAGTAAAAATCCACAAGCAGTGAAGATTTGAATCAGAATAATAATTGTTAAGATTAACTGACCCGTGCCGGGAAAAATGAACTTGATGAATATAAGAGCCAAAATAGCCTGTAGAGTTGATCTTCCAAACCAAAGCTCGATGTTGACATTCAAGATAGCAATAGTTTCCATTTCGAGGATTGCCATAGTAACCATCAATGCATCGTTCGCACTGTGTTCCCTCAGTGTGGTCCTTACAAAAACACAGTCCAGTTTGGGGGTGGCATTCTCCGCGACTCAGGTCTCCATGTCCATTGCACTGACAAAGTTGGCAACCTTTGGAAGAATCGGTAGCGTTACCGAAGCTTCCAGGCGAACAAAGGTGACAGTGGTAACCTGTGGTGTGCTCCTCGCACAAGTCGCACACACCTACTTTAGTCTTACAGGTAGAATGATGGTGACACTCACAATCAACACTGCAGTCATCGCCAGTCCAGCCCAAGTCACATACGCAATGATAATCTGGAAATTCGGAGCAATAGCCATGAATGCAAGTTATGTTGCAGGTGCGAAAACATGTGACGCCATTTCCAGTAAAACCACTCTGACACATGCACCTGAATGCGTCTTCGGTGTCAATACATTCGCTGTTTTCGTGGCAATTGTGCATTCCTAATTGACACTCATTCACCAGAGGACAAGTGCCATTAAGCAGAATCATTTCAGTTTCATTTAAGGGCAGATTAGTTGAGCATTTTGAATCGATTTTGGCTACACAGAATCCGTGCTGTGGGTCAGTAGGTGAATGACACCAAGCACAGTTAGGATCAGTGTGGCAGAGTGAACAGAGAGAGTGTCGAAAACATTGGTGACATTGAAGTGAAGAGTGGTTTATGCCTAGTGTTTCTAAGTAGTGATTTCTATAAGGCAACTGTTGCAGTGGACGACAAAACTCAAACAATGATGTAGAATGTTTAGAGCCAACTTGAATGCAGGCCTCGATTGCGTGGCACCACATACAACGATTACTCTGGTCAAGGCAACTCTCACAGGAAGTACGTTGATGGCACGAGCTCGAACAGAATTCAATGTGACGAATGGCTGTGGTGAATCGGCCACGCCTTATGCAGAGCTCATCACTATCGAGCCACTCACAGTTCATGCTCGAAGCACACTTGGCACAATGAACATGCTGCTCACACTGTTCACAGTGCTGAGGGTCAACCACCACGGGAAACCATGTGTCAGTAAGACATTGGCTGCTCAGATTGCCTTTCTCCACGCATCGCTCTTCGGTGACACACCAAGCACATGCCACATTGGCCAAACACCCAGAACAAGTCTTCATCCACAAACACTGAGAGGGGTCACCAAATGGAATTAAATTGTCACTAGTTAGCAAAGTTAGAGTAGAACCCACATATTCTTTCCATGTGATTTGAATTTTGTCATATTCCAAACTTGTAGAGACTGGACGGATAGTGAAGTTAACAATAAAGTCAACCAAAAAATTGCTTATCGAAACGTTGACTGGTAAGTCTGTGTAATAGTTATAATAAGGCTTAATGGATGGAATTGATTGCAGATTAAACTCGGTTTGGTTAACTCTCAATGACGCTCTTGAGCTAGTTGATCCAAGATAAAGACGTAACGAATTCTGATTTTCTTCAAGTGGGTGCACAAAACCTAAAATTCGAGCTACATTAAAAACGTTTGAGTTTAACATTGAGTAGTTAAATCCATTTTCTCGCAACAAATTCCGAGTAAGTCTATCACGAAACAATGTTTCAGAATAAGACTGGCTCAGAAATGTAATGTGATCAGGAAAAGACCAGTTTTGAGGATAGTAGTACTGAAGCAAAACTATACCAGCTTGAATGTTGTGTTGCTTGCATTCAGAAGACTCGTATAGAAAATAATGCAGAGATGTCAAATTAGACTGACTAGAAATACATTTAAGCTCGCGAGAATCCCAAATACAAGTTCGTTCTAAATACAAATAGATTAAACAGTGATAGCTAATAAAACAGTAACTTACCGGTGGAAAGGGTTGAATAAGCAAGACAGCTGTAGCAATCAGTCAAGTAATGACATAGACCAGAACAATGTGACTCGCTCTGGTAGACTTCTACGGGACACGTTTGTTCATAGTGAAGACAGTGGCTCATCTGCTTATCAGCAGCAGAATACGCTTCGCCACACCAGTAACAAGATGGTAACGAGTTGCAAACCCACTTGGTCTTCACCATCATGCATAAATCACTCCGAGGAAGAGTGAGAAGAGAGCTGGGAAAAGGGGCGACGAAAACTTGACTTCGTACCGTACCCAAGTAACCACCGAGCACAAAGAGCTGGTTCTTTCGCCAAACAAATGTGTGAGAAACTAGTCCCGAAAGAGGAAATCGATTCTTTGAAGTGTTGGTGCTGGCAAAAGCTGCTACAAAGTGCTCTACATCGATCCACTGATGGCATGTTAGGCAGTAAAGATACATTCGATTATCGTGACATAGCTTCTGAGGAGTTTGTTGTAGGGTAGTGTGGCCTCCAAATAGAAACAAGTAGTCACCTACAAGGAGCATGGAATGAAAAGCGCGTCCTATTGGAACATGATCATTTGGCAAAAAGTGAATAGTAGACCACACATTTTGGTCTACATGGAATAAGTGAAGTGAGTTGCTGAATTGAGCTTGGCTCTCAGATAAATCGCTAATGCCGCCCACCAAAACGATCGAGCGAAGGGTGTCACTGAAAACAGCCGAGTGGCCAGATAGATGTCGCAAGTAGGTTTGAGGAGAATTTCGAGGAGTGATGAGTTGCCATTGCTTCATGTCACCGGCCACATTGATGCGATAAATACTGGCAGAGTGGGTACCGTTTTCGAGTTGCCCGCCGTGTACATAGAGCCATTCAAAGTCTACAATGACTGTCACATGGAATACAAGACCGGGCAATTTCAAATTACTAGTAGTAGCTCGCAATAACCATCTGTTTTGCAGCAGATCATAAGTCCATAGTTCGTTCAATATGGTCCTACTTGGAGAAAGACCACCGAAGAGAATGAGTAAGTTATTGTGAATGCTAAGAGTATGACCCCAGCGAGGCTTCGGGAAAGCAGAGTTGAGAGAATTGGAAGTATCACAGTTAGTTAAGTTGTACCAATTATTGCTTGAAACGCAATAAGACAGAAGATCGCCATGAACGGTTTCGTGGTTTCGCCCGCCAAATGTATAGATCGTATCTGTGACTGGATCGAAAACAGAGGCATGAGAAGCCCGACTAGAAAAGAGATGTTGATCAGCGAAGAGCACTCGCCAATGGAACCACTCATCACGTTGTTCTCTGTCATTTTTGACCACATCACAGGCTTGACCGATATAGTCAGGCATGCATTCGCAGTAGAATGGTGAAACAGTATTGCAAAAATCCGTAATGGGAGCTTGAATACATTGGCCAGACAGTGAACAGTTGCTGGGACATAGTGGTACATTGCACGCCTCGCCACTCCATAAGTGATCACAAATGCATTGGTTACTTTCACAGGTGCCGTGATTTGAACAGTTGAGTGGGCATTCTGTGATGGAATACTCTGCCACAAAACTAGACACATTGGCAGGCAGATTGGAGTCTGAATATTGAAGAATCAGTAAATGACCAGAAGAAGCAATCACTGGTTCAAAGTCGGATAATCCATTAAAACTTGCAACCAGCTGACTTTCATACGAATGACCATCAAACAGATACAGAGTTTCTGATGTACAGAGGTGATCAAAGGAAATTAGACGAAAGTTGATGTAGAGTTGGTGCGATCGATTAGTCTTGATCAGCCACTCACAGTCAATGTTTCCGTCAACTATGTTCTTGAGCACTCCATAAGTAGCTGACAAGACTTGTCTCTCAAGCCCACAATTGTTGTGATAATTAATAACTGAGCAATCCACGAAAAAGTGCAAATAAAAAATGGAAAACAACCAAAACAAAATATCGTTAGTTTGAAATTTGTACTGTAGAGCCAGCATTTCATCGCTTGCCACTGGTGCTGGTCATCCAGATGGCATTACTCGACTAGACGGAGAGTCATCGACGACTCTTGACTAGAGGGTGGCACCGATTGGTAGATGCTCACTTCTTGTAGTCCCAAGCGGGACCCATGGGTGCACTACTCGGTTGATTCACCAGCTGGTGGTGTTACTACTAGTGCCAAACAGAAGCCCTGGGAGCTGTCAACATAGGACGTGTGGGCTTTACCCCTCTGTTCCTGGAACCTACACAACCACTATAAAGCACATAAAATTTGAGCAGAAACTTTTACTTGATTTTTATTTTATTTCATAAAATCGTTGATTGATGTAAAAAAACAAGTATCAGTAGTCACAAAATAAATAACATAAAAAAGCTAGAAAATAGGTAAAAAAGACTAGCACCAAAATGTCATACAAAATTATCGTATAAAATAGTGTAAAAATAAGCAAAACATCAAACATTGATTACATTTTGCTAAAATTAAGCTGTAAAATAGTTGGCATCAGTTGTAAAACAAAGAGAAATGTAGGAAAATGAGCAATTTGATCGTTGAGCTTCACACTTCAGTTGTGTCTTCAGGCACTCCTTGCGTTGCTATCAGGTAGTTCGAAGCTTGCCGAATGTTCCAGTTGAACTTGGCAAGCATCTGTGCCCAGTTGCAATCCACAGTAATGTTATGGTTACGTAGCTGTTGACGAAGTCTCTACAAATAACATACCGTGGCAAATTATTATTCTATTTACAACACACTCGTTCCCAACATACCACACATTTTATGGCTTTGTGAATGTCCCAATCTGTTGAGTCTAGAATATTGGTACATTCTTGAGAGGTTAAATTAACCTAAACACAGAATAAAGTTCTCAACAAGTTTCAAACGCAAAAGTGAGACTTACCTCATTGACCAGTACTTTCTGCATTACTCGCACTTCATCACTATCGATAGTGCGTTTTGGATTTGCTTTGGTTGTAGTATTAAGAAATGCATTTGGTGTGCCGCCTTGCAATGGTTTAACTACGTCAACCTCATCGGAGATTTGTGGCATCTCATGAGCAGTTGTGAGTGTTGGTTTGACCGTACCCTGTGACGTCGAGTGGAAAGACTGAGATGTTCTAACCACGGTATTTGATTCTTGCCCATTGTTTGCTTTGTTTTGGGGTTCAACTATTTGAGTATTGAAAATAATCGGAGGTGGTTTTGAAGGAATCGATTTGGTGGATTCGATAAATGTTGGATTAGTGGCTACATCAGTGTATATCGAATCTGATAAACTGTTCGACCCGTTTTGTAAATTTTGATCGTTTGTTTTGCTGCAATTATCAACAGTACTATTGGTCAACTGACCAATTTTAATGTTATCAAGTGCTTTCTGGATTTCGCTTTCTAGCGACTCTGTTAAATCGTCCGATCTGTAAAAAATAGTATAAATCAAAAATAAAGCAAATTAAAGAACATTGTTCATACAGGTAAGCCCGGTTAGTATTGATGGATGAGGATGGAACTGTTATCTTTTCAACATTGCTATTGATATGCAAGCTATTGGCATGGTTAGTGTTAGTATTAATCGACTTGTTATAGCCACTAAGAAAAGCTGCTGGTGCTTGTGGACATGATACTTGTTTCAGAACTGGAACGTGCCTCTGTAACACTTGAGATGAGTCGTGCTTGTAGGTGACACTATGACCAAGCTCTTCACCAGATTTGAGTCCACTTCCATTGGAAGACTCGGTCATGCCAGACATTTCCACAGGAATCACTAAAGGGTGACGACGTTGGTGGGTCTTGAGCTGAATTAGAGGCCTACTTCGATCCCTCGGCGGCAAAGGGAGTGCGTTACTTGTTACGTTGAATGGACACAAAACACTTGGCTCCTCGTTGATTGGAACCGGAGGAGGTGATCCTGACAATAACATGTGTTAGTTGATGATTACTCAATGGCCCAAACCTACCTAGTTGAGAACGTGAAGACGCCACTCGGGCCAAACCTGCTGTCTGTGCGGTGGTTGGCAGGCGAGGTTGTGAAAAAGAACGATTGCCTCGAACTTTGGGTCGGAGCACTTTGCCGATACCAGCAGTGCGCAACATGCGCAGTGGATTGCTATCCATTTCAGTTGGAGAAATAGTAGTTTGTTCAGCGGTTGGGAGATTTGAGACAAGAGAAGCACTATCGGCAGTAGACGAGGATGGACAAACTTCGGACCTATTCTCCAATATCTCGCTAGACAGGGCAACAGTACCACTCAAAACACCTTTATCTACCAAGCTAAGATATGCTTCTTTTGCAGCTGGTGTGATGCTCTCGATTATGTTACCTATCGATTCGGTCTCTTCGCAAAATGTTCGTCTTTCCCCTTTAGGCGATGACTTGTGTGTAGGAAATTTAAACGAAAACTTGCGCTTATTGGGGGAATTCGGGGTTTTAGGTGAATCGTTTTTGGTTAAATCAAGATCATCTTCCAGCATAGTGCGGTTTGCAATATCTTTGGCCATAGCTATTGCAGAGTCCAACTCATTCTGCTCAGCCTCAGATATAGGCTTCACCGCAGACTGTTTCTTCTTGCAGTTGTTCACTTCTTTGCTCATTTTGAGATTCAACTCGCGTACTTCGTTCTTGACATTGATACCACTTTCATTGATCATAGTCTCCGATTCAGCTGCGTCATTGTTCAAATCTGGTTTAATGTGATCAAGTTCACGGAAGACTTCCTCCATTAAAGATGGCCCAAAGTCAAGAACCTAATGCAAATTATCTTTATTAGATAAAGCAAACCAATTAAATTAATTACCTCAAATGAGGGACTATCTTGGGGTCCTACTTCATCATCGTCACTAATCTCGTGGTACTCATGGTTTTCTTGGATAAAGCTGCTACTCATGAGTTTGTTACACTTCTCATTGGTGGCTTGATTATTACGGTTATAAGTAGTAATAGGATTCGAAATTGATATTTTTGACTTAGACTCGATGGCATCATTAGATGAATACTTGGATAAGTGTTGATATTTTCCCTCTAAGAAAGAAACATCGCCAAAGAAAACACCATCAGCTCCAACATGACCAGTATGTTTTAAATCACCTTGAGGTTTGGAAATCATCTCGGGCCGAAGACGACTCTTTCGGGTAGCATGCGGCGAAGAGTGACTATTGTGGTTGTTTCCTTTTGAATCGAGAAAGCCTCTTAAAAACTTGGAAGACTGTAACACAGTGGAGGTGATGGTTGATGCCAGTGAGTTGTGACTGTTGCCGTTGGATGAAGCAGAACCATTGGTGGAGGTGTTGCCCGACATAAAATGCTGCATGAACGAGTTGCCCGGCGAGTTGGTTGAAGGCAAATTCTGACCTAGGTACGCCACAAAATCTCCCGGATTAAAGTAGCCAGTTTTGCGCTCAGCTGTGATGCCTTTCCAGCAGGAATCTGGGGCTTCGCTGCAAAACTTGTCGATCACGGTAACAATATCACCAATTTTGTAAAGCAAATAACTTTTTACACCAATCTTTTTGGTGTCCGAATTACGAATAGCTTGCAACAATTCAGGCTTACAGTCTGGTAACAGATTGACAATTTCGGAAAACTTGGGTCTCAAGTGAGGTTCATGTGTCCAACACTTGAGCATTAGTTGGTAGTATTCTTTGGGACAACATTCAGGCTGCTCCAGACGCTGAAAGTTAGGTTGATCAATTGTTTCTAGAATTTGTTGACCAGTCAAAGCTGCCCATGGTTGAAAACCAAAAGAGAACATCTCCCATAAGGTAACACCATAAGCCCAAACATCAGATTGAGAAGTAAACTTTAGATAATTGATGCATTCTGGTGCACACCAAGCAATTGGAAGTTTAAGGTTCACATTAAAGTTGCTTTGATAATAGTCTTTGCCAACACCTAGGGCTCGCGACAGTCCAAAGTCGGAAACTTTCACTTTATCTTTGGTAAACACTAGAATGTTGCGAGCTGCCAAATCACGGTGGATCAATCGTTTTGATTCGAGATAAGCCATGCCGTCGGCAATTTGGGTAGCAAACAAACACAGCGAGGTGACTGGAAAGTGAGGTACTAGGGTGGGCTCTTTTAGACATTCGAGTAGTGATCGTAGTGGAGCCAACTCGGTCACCAGTTGAATTGATGGCTCGAGAACCACTCCATACAATGTGACGATGTTCTCGTGTGAGATGCGGTGCATGATGGTCGCTTCTTTCATAAATTCCGATTGGCTATTCTCAAGTCTAGCAGCAGAGAGACACTTGATAGCAACTTGAATCCGCCGTCCCTCCTTGTTGGTCCAAACCCCTAGACAATAGACAACTCAGAAACTATTATCAGAAGCCATTAAATAAATACCTTGTTGGACAACCCCAAACTCGCCGATGCCAAGCTCTTTGTTGATAACAAGAGATTCTGCGGCAATGATGTAGCCATCCAATTCGCCCATTTCGTCAGCACCTGTCTTGTAGGCATTGAAATCATTTGGATGACAGATCTCGCCGTTAATTGAGCCATTGTTGTTGTTATTTTTGCCATTTGAGCTATTGTTTCTATTTCGCCGTAGATATGAATCATAAATCATCTTCATGTTGGCTCGGAACTTCTAATGTGATTGAACCATCTAATGGCAGGGATGAAATGAGATAGCGCAGTGCCTTGCGATTGGCACAAAGTGTGTCGATACTCGACTATGATAAATCATACCGATCACAATGGGTAGATACGTCACTAGGCAGTGAACACAGAGAAGCGCATGGTAAATAGAACCTCATACTCAAGATAACGTCACAGATGTCAACAAAACAAGTCGAGCTGCCTCGATTACGCGATACCATAGATGTCTAGAGTCAATAGCACAGGTTCAGTATAGCACCATCGAAGATAAAGCACATCACTGATGATTAGCTATATGTTTGGATCGCGTGAGGATGATCTTTTTCAACCGTGATCTTGTTGAAAAGGTAAACAGAATAAAAGACAAGTGACCTTAGTGGCAGGTGAGTGGTGTTGAGCGGACCACGGCGGTCCAGGGTAGACCACTGCCGGGTCTGCTCGGTCAAAGAGATGTCAATCCGTTTGGTGAGCTGCAGTATTGTGCAATAGTGGGTCGTGTTTTTACAAGAGAACGCACCGTTGTATTACAAAGCACCCTCAATGGACAGTCAATGCACCGTCAATGTTTTGTTTGTGCCTTCTGTGGTCTCGCCTCTCGTCGCGCGATCTCTCCGTGTCGGCAGCACGAGCACCTAGAGTTCATCGGCTGCCTCTCTCTCTCTCTCTTTCTCCTTCTCCCTTTCTCTCCCTCCCTCTCTCACTCTCTCTCTCTCTCTCCTCTCCGCTATGCCAATGGCGGTGGCATAAATGGTGTTGCCCGGCTCGCTACACCTCGAATGACAGTGCAAAGAGGATGGGCTCTTACAGATGCCAAATTGCTCACTAAGTAAGTGCAATATTGATTAAATTAACATATGAAATCAAAAAATTATATACAGAATTAATTGTAACAGAATAATAGGATTTACTTTGTTGTTTGTTGCGGTTAGATTTCTAGAAATGATGCAACACAACAATTTGGCATTTGTCGGAGAAACCTCCTCTTTTCACCAATTAATCGAGACCTACAGCTCGTTCTAATCAATTCCATACAGGGTGTTCCTTCATGTCGGTCTCACTTTTCTAAACTCATTAAGAAACTGCAACATCAATATGTATAATGAAATAATAAATAAAATTACTGAATATAGATTAATTAATTAAAAAATTAATAAGAAAAATTTTTAAAACTCTTACTATAGTAAAAAGAGAATAAGACCCTAGAAGTTTAGCTGTTTCTAAGCAAAAAGCGCGCGTCCAGCATTTGGTAAGGGCGTTTGTGATTTTCAGGTTCCAAAAATAATTTTGGACAAGAAACTTTATTTTTAATTTTAATTGAAATAGTTTGATTTTTATATAATTTGGTTTTTATATAATTATTATTCAATAAAATAAATTCCAATTTTGAACGACTTTCAGGTATGTAGTTTATGAAAAGTTGGCTATCCTGTGAAACTTTATTTTACATAATTGAAATGTGATTTTTCTCTAAAAACTACATTGTAAATATTAAAAATCATTATAACCAAACTAATTTTAATTTTAAAACTTTTAGTACTTGTATTGAACAGGATAGAATTTATTTTAAATGTTTAAAATATAGATTTTAACGGTTATAATATTTGAGAATTATTCTAAAAGTACATTTTTTGACAATTTAATATTTCTAATTTCTACAGACCCCACACTTATGAGAAAGTGGGTCTCAGATCAACTTCTAAGACTTAACCCTTTCGATCCTAAGGATTATCAGTAAAAGATAAGCCTTATATCGCTAATTGAATGAGCGGGACACATACGTTCCGATAGCACCTTCGGGAGCGAAAGGGTTAAACTGAAAAGATGCAAAGCAAGGTAATAGCAAAATTAGAGCCCAAATGAAGTGACAGTAAAATGAACTATTTTTGGCTATAATCTGGAAAAATCTAGTATAATTTCAGAATACAATTTTAAAACTTAAGAAGGTACTTGATGTTTTTTCATTGATTTATGGGAGTCGATCAAACTAGCCAGTTTTTAACCAGTTCACTTAATACTATGACTTGTTGAAAAATCTTGAAACATTTTATTTTTTTTATACTTGATTTTCCGATAAGTAGCAAATTCAATTTGTAGCGAGAATTGTAATTCAACACTCTTAGAAATTAAAGTGGTTAAACTTGTAATGGAGAACAAGTTTAATTTTAAATTTGTATTTACAACATTAAAGTTACAATATACAATGTTTAATGTACAATATTAAATTTTAAACTTGCGTTTTGCCACATTTAAACTTGAAAAATAGGAAGCAAACTCAAGTTTATATTTATAATAATTAAATTTAAAACTTGAAAAATTCTCCTATATCAAGTTTAACCACTTTCATTTCTAAGAGTGTTGAATTACAATTCTCGCTACAATTTGTTAGAGTGTTAGAAACACCCTATAGTTGGTGAGTGGCGGCACCAAGCAGAGTGCGATGTGGAGCGTCGACGAGCCAACTCTCACTCTCGGCGGCGAGGCGAACCCAACATGCCAGCCAACTGTCGACCGCTAGTCCATCTCATGAGGGTAGCTCGGCGCGTGCACCCAGGCTTCACCAATCTGGTTGCGTGGCTCACCACCACCCAAATGACCACCGACTGACTCGGGAGACAAAGCAAGCCTAGTCACGTTCGGCAAATGTTTCGTATATACACGATAGTTTTGACATTGTATACTCGAGACCGCGCTTTTACGTGCACCGAGCAACGCACAAATAGAATTCATCAGAAGATTAGGACAACCAGCTTTGGCAGCTTTGCAGCACTTTTCGTTATCGGTAACAAGAAAATCTATTTTGGTGGGTGGCTGGCTCGGGTTGTTGACACAATAGTACATTCATAGCCAAGACTCAAGCTGGTAAACTCTAGTCATGCATAATGTGAGTGTCTTGTTTTTCTAATCGATGACATCTTGAAAACTTAATTTACTTATTCTAATAAGTATTGAAACTGAAGTAGGTCAAGCGATTGATTGTATCAACCAGGTGTGCTATGCCTACTTGTGACAATTGAAGTAAAAAAATCTCGCACGTTACTGACCAAGCTTGCTTTAGTAATGATTGGGCTAATGTGCTACAAGTAAAGCTACCAAAACAGAATGCAACTCGTTCTAATTCTATAAATAAACAAGCACCCAGTACGAGATTGTCCGGTACCGAAATGTCGCACCACGCTCAAATGAGCAGTGGGTGCAGCGAAGTGAAGCAAAACAAGCCAAAGATTAGTTTTGTATTGTCAATTCTTAATTTAAAGTAAAACTTGTCAACATTGCCAGGTTAGTCGATGACGAGTGGTGTCTAGGAGAGAACTGGGCAAAGACGATAGCGGATGCTTGCAGGAAAGAGAGTACAATAGAACTGTTGACATCGAGTGCAAACTGAGCTGCTCGAGTGTTCTACCTCTTGGTGTGGGGCTACCGCTGCCACTAAAGCAGCACCTTTGCCACTTCCGTCCTCGGAAAGCATCATTTCGAAGCTAGTTTGTAGATCGATCAAATGGCTCAGCTCGGTCATTTTGGAATGCATTCGATGTTGGTAGTGTGGATGATGGCGGAACACCGACCCATCTACTCCAATCACCGTGCTAGGTTGGTTGACTCGGCGCAGTATGGCCACCAGTGCAGCCGAAATGAGATAAGCCGAGCGTTGAGACACACGAGAACAGATCAGGTGCAAGCAACGACATTCGGTTTCGGTTGGCTTCTCGATGCCCATCCGCCGTAACACTTCACGCGTGTGGGTAAATTCCAATCGACGCTCATCATCACTTTCCACCTCGGACAAAAATGAAGAGTAGAAGGAATGGGGCTCTAAAAACTTGCCATTTTGTGAAGAAAAAATCAAGCCTTGCTGGATAAGATCAGCCACAATTAAACGAACTAACTCTCCAAGATACATTCCAGAAATCATCTTTTCAAATAGCTGTTGTCCCGGATTGACAGAATAACTGTCAATTACTTTGTCCCACTTGTTGCGCACTGGCTCTAGACTGTGGTTCTCACTGCCGAAAGCGCCTAGTTCGGTGTTGATCACCATTTGAACGCCACCAAGCACGATTTGGTCAGATTCAAGATAACACACGTTGACTCCAGTGCCTGTGTTGAATGAATTTAATCAAACTTCAATCACCGATAAACATATCAAATAGCTTACCAATAATAACACCAACTCGGCAATTGGGATTAGTATAAGCGCAAGAAGTCAAAGTCCCTGTTGTATCGTTGACAATAGCTGCTACTTCCACATCAATATCGGGATACTTCTTTAGAGCAGCTTGAAGCATTGCGCACACATCTTGATTAACAGTGTCACTGCAAGAAAAGCCTTTGGTCCACGAACTTAAATAAGCTTTCTTGAGGCCGACTTGCTTGCAAGGAAAACTGAAGGTAAATCCCAATTGCAATTTTTCGTGGTTTACTTGTTGGTGAACCATAAAGTTGTAGAGACAAGAGGCAATATAATCAAAAAGACTTTTGCCAGAGCCTTGCATTAATTCTTTCGATATGGTGTAGCTTCGATTCGCTACTTGGCTCTGGTGGCCGCCTTTCAAGTAAATGAGCAGCACGCGAAAGTTGGTACCACCGAGATCGAGAGCTAGATATTTTCCTTGCTCGGTGCCATTTGGCAAGTTGCACACAAAGGTTGGGTAGAGCTTGAGCGAGTCGCTTTGGTCACCGCATAAACCTTGCTCCAGTTCACAGTGCAGCTGACTGGACATAAGTAGTAATTCATGATTTGAAAGAACTAGTGAACGTGTGGTCGAGTCCACTAGATCAATCTGGCTCATCGTTGAGGTGGCTAGTCGAAAGGCTTGAATGGAATTAAGATTTGTAACAATAAATTAAAAGTTTAAAAACAATAAAAACGAAAGTAACACTAGCAAAACGTTTGGCGTTTTAGTTGAGCTTAAATAAATAATAAGATAGCGAGAAAAATAGCTTTGACCAATGGTCAACCAAAATGCGATAAGAACAACGCGACGTTCATTCACAGCGTGATCATTCACCCACTGGATAAATCACTGATCACGCTTTGTCTCTTCTCTCACTAATGACTCTTGCTTTGATGCTCTACTGGTAGTCACATTTGGTGTCGCGCTTTGTTTGTATTCAAGTTCTAATGAAGTGCTCCACTCCACTCCGGTAGTTGGCGCTTCCAATTTTAAATAAATACTAAGTCATCTGTGTGCAACCACGCCAGATGTCGCTTTCATTGCCAAAACATTCTGCCATGTGATTCTCATTATTTTCTATTCTATACTATTTCGAGTCAAGTATAATTTTAATTGTTCTTTGTTTAACACTGTGATTTCTCAGGTGCAAAATATTGTCGAGAAATGTTTATTCAGTCATTTCATTCACAGTCAATCGTTAGCAAATCAAGATAACCCAATTACATTTATAACACAAATAATAAAATAAACAAAACCAATATAACTATATATAATAAGTTTAAGGTTGGTAACAAAAAAAAGGTTGAAGATGTTATGTTTGTTACTTGTTTGCCAACTCGTTACTGCCTCTTTTTACCCGTGTGTCTAAAAGCAAGTACAAATCTCTTCGAACCTTGCGCCTTCTTTCATCCAGACGAGCATTTTCTTGTTCTCTTGCTTGGATTTCATTCAATAGATTACTGATTTGTTGTTCGTACATTTTGATTTTATTGAGCTTTTTGTTACGACACTTGCGAGCGGCTAATCGGTTACGTGCCCGTTTTTCTTTCAACTTGATTTCGGTGCTAGAATTCGCTCCTTTGTCTAAAAATATGTATATTAATTATAAATAGGTAAATACCTAGAAAACTTACTTTCTTTGTTTTCATTTGCATGTTCAATCTTGATCTTTCTTTGAGTTGAAGAAACCGAAAGTGTATTGGTAGAAGTAGAATTAGGAGCAGCTATGGCAATCGTGTTTTGCCATTTTTCCTCACTGTTTGGTTGGTCAGATGAATGATTTGATAGGCTTGCAAATGAACTTTCATGCGCCATAACCGACTGTTGACTATTGTTTAAGCAATAATTTGATTCTTGTGAATAGAGGTAATTCCTCTCCGAATGTGAAACTGCATGCGAAGTAGCGGAAGTATTGGAAAATGCAGAGCCAGGGTAGGATGAAGATGGTATCGAATTGGTAAAAGCGGGATTATAGCCATACGATCCATATGCGTCATACGAATAGTTATCTGTACATCAGATATCATTGTATAAAGTCATTAACAATAATAAATATCTTACTCTGACTTTGGGTGTAGTCCATCATGTTGGTGTTGCCCTGGTAACCTGTAGCCCAATTGGGATTGATCTCTCCAAGGGGAGTAGTAGAATTGCATGTTCCAAAGGACTGGTTCACCGATTGTTGGCTTTCGTCAGCATAGTAGCCATCAAGACTATCTTGACTGTATTCAGGCTGGCTTGCATAATCAGGCAACTCGAAAGTATTCTGGGAAAGCGAACAGTTGCTACTGGCTTGGGAACCCAGGGTTCCTTCTGAACTGAGGTCGAAGTAGTTGGGACCGAAAGGCGATGTCATGGTGAAGATGGCTGGTAATATTTCTAAGGATTTCAAGTGAGTCACAATGTCAACGTGGTTCGAAGCTTGACAGCGATGTACCCTGTGGTCGACAAACAACGTGAGTGGTGCTTCTTTGAACGTGAGCAGTGGTTTTATGCACAGCAGCCAGACTGACAGCGTACGTTTACTCACCAACTTTATCTAACCAACTATTGATGGCTGCCTTTGTCTTATCAACTGACTGAATAAGCTGAATACTTTATGAGAGAATTGACAGTCATTTTGGTTTATTCTCATTTGTTATTCACTCTAAAAACTGGTCCCTAATAATCCACCTAATAAATCGTTCACTTATTCGTGTGTTTTACTATTTCGATGAGACCAGAACTAATAACAAAAGTACATGTTTTGTCAAATATGAGTTTATTTTGACAATTATCTTTCTTTTTATTGGTGATTCAAAATGATTTGCTTGTTTGTAATTATAATGTATAGTTTAAAATAAAATTTAAATTCAACAATATTAAAATACAAAATTACAAATAAGAAGTAAAGCAAAAATAATGTGTTACATATGTACAGTATAAATATAGTAGCTGCTTTGTGCGAGGACTGTCTATTTAACAAATGTAATCAAATGATGGAGTCTACTAATACTCAAGTATCAATAGTTAGGATCACGCCAACTTATGATTAAGTAAAACAATTCTACTATGAAACAAGAAATTGTGGAAGCACTCGTTACTAGTGCGACACTGATGAGTACTTCCTTTTGCACTCTTGGTCGGCAATTATCATTATGGGCAATAAATAGGTGCAAAGAGAGTTATTAAGGCAGTAATGATGATGAGAGATTGGACAACACGATGTGGCAAACAAGTTCAATAAATAAATCATCGAATGACTCCTAGTAATCATAAGAAAGGGGTGAGCCGGGTGCGAGTCGGGCGAATGATGCCCGCGGCATCAAATCACCATTGAGCATCGAGTTGTAGTTGATTTAGCACTAGAGTATATGCTAGATTCACGGGTAGATTTATTAAAGCTAGTCCAGAGTTAAGGCTTGTCACAGTCTGCAATAGAGAGAATTAGTGTGGGAGAGGCTATTTAAGTGGCATTTAGCACTTACAACACACTTCACACTTGTCTTCGTCACTATTGTCGCCACATCCGTCCATGCCACTACAAAGAATGGCCGTTGACCGACAAAGTTTATTGTCGCAAGTGAACGTTCCGTTAGGACATGTTTGAGCTACGGCACTACAGTTAGTACCATGTCTGCACACTTCTTAATGCATCTTTCTACTTACAACTTTCGCAAATTTCCTCGTCCTCGTCGCTACCATCAAGACAATCAGGCACGGCATTGCAGAAAGCATACTGAGGCAGACACTGACCAGACTTGCATTGCCAAGCGTGTTTATCACAGGCAATACCTAGCAAAGTATCTGGTAAGCTAATTGTGAAGTGCTTCAAATGAAAACAATACCTTTGTAGCAGCGCGCCTCATCTGAGCCATCAGGACACTCCCACTTGCCATTGCAGACCGAGCCGCGAGATAAACACGTTCCATCTGAGTCGCATTGGAACGATTCTTGAGGGCACTCTGCATGGAATATTAAACAAATAAGAAACAGATTTATCTAAAATACCATCGATGATTAGTAAGCTCTAGTTTGATCATTAACTCTAATGACACCTCGACCAATCGGAGTTACAATACATTTAATACTGCAGTGCTTTGATTAGTCTGTATTCTAACTTACGATACGGCAAGCAATCACTTTCGTCGGAACCATCTTCGCAATTTTTGTTCTTATCACATACAAAATACCACGAGATGCACTGGCCGTTGCGGCATTGGAAGGTATCCCCATGGCAACCTGCATAAAACAAGCATCCACGATCATTAGTGCGCTTTGTGTGGCAAGTGACTGCTTGACCACAAGAAACCATCACTTAATTGAGACATTAGACTAATAGTTTCTAGTTGTGGCAATTCTGCTTGATTCGTCATTCTTGTACCTGTGTTGCGACTGCTGCATGTACTGGATGGTTTGATGCATTCACAGAAACCATCTACACAACGAGAGTACTGGTCGCGGATTTGACACTCAATGCTGTGGTTGCATGGTTTGCCCAACGAAACAGCGTTTACGTTCACTACCCGCGAGCCTTCATCTTCTTGAAGCTCGTCTTCAATCAAGTTGTTAATATCCTCTGCAATTGGTATAAATCAGTATTTATTCTACACAACAAATTCTTTACCTGGCAAAATGGTCGTTTTGGGAATCTCAGTAGTGGTAGTAGTAGTAGTAGTAGGAATCGGTTGACAAGACAAGCCATTGTCAGAAGTAAAAAAACCAGGGCGGCATTTACACACAGGTTCCCCATTCAAATATTCCGCACAGAATGAATTGGCCGTAGCCTTGTCACACTCCTCTGAATTAAGACATTTTTGGTCCAAAGCTAATATTAAATAAGTCAGTTCAACTGGTAAATCTAATGATAGGATTAGCACTCACTAGGCAAGCATTGGTTTTCTCTCGACAAGTAATATCCCTGTAAACAGCGACATTTGCCATAGATGCGTGGAATAATGTATTTACAGTATGAATGGCTGCCACCAAGCCGACACTGTTGATCGTTGAGACAGAAATCACCAGATTTGGCCGCTATTCGATGGCAAACGTTTTATATGATCAATAGTTATACGCCTTAAGCTTTACGTACGTGGTATGCACTTGTCGCGTCTCAGAGGAAGATGGTTGTGCTTACACTGGCATTTACCATCACTACATTCGGCGTTTGGCACTTTGAGAGTGCATTGTTCATCCACACTGCAAGCAAAGCCAAGTAAAGATGCTACAAGTGGGAAAAGTTAAGAGTTTTCGATAAAGATAAGGTTTGTGTTGAATACCTGGAAGACACATGGTTTCATTGTAAAGAATGTGGTATGGTTGGCAAGTACAAACGCGCTTGTCCCAATCACAGTGGCTATGCGGCACAAAGAGAAGACACTCAAGGGAATTGCGACAAGTGGTGCCAAGCTTGAGATCCGGGGAGAGAGGACCTACCAGATAGCAATACATGGTTTAACCGGTATCATTGCCTGTGTCAACTTACCGAGCCGTCTCCAGTAGTTAACTGTGGTGCCGCGTTGGGCCAGCTGAAGCACTACAATCTAGATGCATTACGTGCGGGGTCAGTATCAAACGGTGATTGATTGAACCTCCATCGAACAGTATCGATAAATTGATTACAGTGCTCAACACGACGCGACCGGGGTAGTTACAACAAATAAATCAACATAAAATAGCCCGCTCAGAGCTGTAGAGCGGCGATGATTGATGATCAATGATGATGCTAGTATCATCTTTTGACTTTATTTACTATCGATAACTAGTCCTAATCGTCATCGCCTTGCACTTATCCGAGAATTGGGTTCATTTATAGCATCTTTACACCGTTAACGGTCATTTCCTCAGGCTCAAATTAAGCTAGATTATTTCTCAACTCACCAATGGACAATATTGCAACTGGTAAGCATTGCGAACCCAGTGCAATGAAGTAATCAATTTCAGAAAGGCCAATGGCCAGTGAAACGATCTATTTGGCTACACTCGAGCGTCATTTAGAATTGCCATCGAACTCTTTCGAAAGTCCGTTTTGAACGGTATCGATCTCTGCACCCAACTTTTAGCAAGCTTCGTTGTCATTTATAATAATTATAATTATGCCTTGTTAGCTGCGGGCCGATTAAAATCAATTAGCGTGCTTCAGTAAGGTAAGCAGCGAACGAGCCACAGCAACAGAGCACTGGTTGCGTCTGCCGTGTCGATCTAGTAGCCAATGAGGTGTGGATCGAGCCTTCTTCACTGGTTCCTAATTTAAAAACGATTAATAATCATCGTGTTTCGAGCGAATGACAGTGATTACTTCGAGGAAGTGTAATTCAATTTGCAGTTCGCCCTCGTGGTCGACCCAACCATCGGGACGCACCGGAATGTGTCGCCGAAGTGGTCTCGTCGTAAATCTCAATCCACCTCAGTACGGTGCATACTTGTCAAGCTATACTAATTGGGATGCTGCTTGGACGATGCCACTCAGCAGGATCACTAGCCAAAATGACTATCAATGGTACCTCATTGCAGCCCAGAAGTGAGTTTAATTTATAGTCACTGTCATAGTTATAGACAATTCTGCATGTGGTCTGTTACAGAACGAATTTGGCAATTGCATAAATCAGGTGTCAAGATACAATATGAAGAATCACACGGTACTGGTAGCATTAGTACTACTAGTATTGAATCCTGTGCTACGAGTATCTTCACTCGAACTTGAGGGGGAATTCTCGCTGGCGTCCATGTTTATCTCGTTAGACTCTTTGTGGAGGTCACAGACAAGCCAAATCGATGTTAAAACCAATGCCAATATATTAGCTCCGTTCCAGAAGAGTTCAAACTGGATTGCTGCCACAAGTCGGTAGATAAGCAAACCACCAATGGAAGCAATAATTAGCAATAATGTGAACTGATTTTCCCATACAAAGGTGGCATAGATCTCCAACATAACCAGTAGATTGAGAACTAGCATAAGTCCAGCATGATGCGTACCATGCTCACTTATACTTGTGCCATTTCTCTGAGCTTCTTTTTCTGCCAAATCGACGTCAAAGTAGTACAGGTAAAATGCAAAACTAAGAACAGCAAGCGAGTCAAGGTAGAGCAACCATTTAGCCGTGTACCTCACCCTTCTAATGGTACTAGCACTTGTCCGGACTTTGCCTTGAGAACTCATAAAAACAAACACTAAGTTCAAACCAGTCAAACTCGAGAGCTTTTTAAATTGCAATCGCTACTAATTTACTAAATTCATTTGATTTGTACACTTCAATTAGTTTAAATTTAAAACTTACACAGTAGCAGATTAGATGAAGAGGCATGATGAGGCAAGATGGCAGCCTGAAACAATGCGGTTTCGAGAGATCCATGGTCTGATGGTTGGTGGGTTTCGGCTGGCCGTGTTTGATTCGAGCAAAGCCTAGAGGGGTACGAGATAGTAATGAATGACACTGGCATCATCGGCGCAAAATTGGTGATCGCTGCGGTCACCAGCCAGTGTGACTCGACAAATCCGAAAGTCAAAGACATAACTGTAGGCAGTGAGAAGCACCAGTGGTCATGGCCTGCACTAAGGGGAGGTCAGCGCGCCAGGTAGTGTCGAATCTGTCAAACTGGCAAATTAGTCGCCACCTGCACGACGCGCCGACACTCAACCACTAGCAAATTCAGTGAAACTGGTGTTGAACTCAGTTTCCTCAAGCGTAACCAACAAATGACGCGCAAAAAGCAAAACATCGAGGGTAAAGACAGACATCATTGGTGGTGATGCCTCATCACTCTGCCAGATTCTAACGGCCTCTATCACCCCACGGTGAATTCTAAGAAGCAACCTAGTAGCAAGAGTGGGAAATGGCCTTGAAAAACGTAAGTAATGCTTTGATTGAGTTAATTCAATGTCCGATCGGTCAGTGGATGTTTATCTTAGTGAAGACCCCATGAAGAGAAGCTTGATGCTGCGGACATTTTGCCCAGGGCTTGCGACAGCCGCAAGCAGCGACAACGTGATGATGGGGGTGAGCACTCGTCTGGCGTCGGTCTCCTGTAGCACGCAAGGCTTGCATTGCACTCAATTCATACTCTCACACTGGCCGCTTGACTCATTGCCATATGATTTGCTCGGCTTGCCAGATCAATTCTTGACTGGGTCATTAACGATGGTATCGCAAGCTAGGAAACGTCGTTCGCTCCAAGATGTAGCCATCATTAGTGATCTAGGGTGTTGTGTTCAGGGCAACCTCACTTGGATTACAGTTAGCTGCACCATTAGAGTTTTAATTTCTTTCGAATGGTTTCTGATGACTATCACCTAAGGTTGCGAACAACAGTGACGATAGGCCAGAATTGACACTGACCGAGCGAGCAAGCAGTAATGGACTAGCCATTGATAATGAATCAACGCGCGGCCACCTCCATACTCTATAGTTCATAGCTATAACTAAAGTATATCGGAATAAGACCGCCAGACACTACCGTACCGTATTTGTTTGCACTAGGATGTGTGCCCAGACTACATCTTAGCACCGATTATTGAGCTACAATTGTCTGTATGTCGCTCGGAATGATTTTGTGCTAACTAAAGAATCAGATTGAATCGTAACGGAGTGCTTGCGGTGGCTGTGGGTCATTGGTAATCCTTTGATCGAGCATGGCCTTGAGGCTAATGCCGTAAACCCTTTGGCCATATGTAAAATGTAAATACAAAATGTCAAGGGTGTATTTAAAGCAGTAAAAGGAACCTTTTGGTGACCAAAACATATGAATATGATTTTCGAAGAATGTTGGTGCATAGAATGGTTAGTTTTTTGTTTATCGGGGCACCGGAACTGAAAACGAGCTAAAATGTAGTGCTAAGAAGCAAAGTATAGTCAACGAGTGTGATACATTGCGCTCAACTCACTCTTTCCCTTGTCTTGACTTCTTGACAACTTAACTCCACTGCCTCCACTCATTGCTGATCGATTGTCAGATGCCGATTGGCTCTTCCACTTCTCTCAGCTTGATTTGGCACCACTCAGTACGACGCCGAGCTACTCGGCAACTTGTCAGTTCAATGATTATCCCTTTCAATACATATGTGCATAGAGTTTCCTTGCAACTAATTGTCAACTTAGATGCTCTGCTGGAGAGACAAAGTCTTGCATCAGCATGGTCAATTGCACCCTAACCAATTTCTTGGTATACTGAGTCAAGTGTTATTCACTGCTCAATGACCACTTGTCCCAAAGAAGGCAATCGTAGTTCAGCATTTAAGAGCCAAGTTAATTAATTACCAAAAAATAAATAATAACGTGGAGTCTATCTAGCTTGGTTTGGCATCGCGGCTTCTTCACAAAAAAACTGATTGGAAATTTGCGCACGAAATCGACGCAGCAAAGCTAAACTCGCGCTCCGCCATCTCACGCACAATTCCCGTTGTTAAGTGACTTGTGATCTCTGTATTTCGAGAAAGTAATTAAAACTAAATGAATTGACTAAACTCAAATGTTGGTGAAACGACGTTCATAGAGCTAAGCAACAGGTGTCTTTCCTATGCCAGCCACATGATGACCTCAAGCTTGCCATTGTGTCTGGCAGCTCGAACACGTGATGTGTTCGTTTCAATTTCAGTGACAATGCGTGCGCGTGTGGAATGTATTGCGTGGCGACACTTACCGTGGGAGACCAGGTGCGACGGAGAAGTAGTACCAGAAATGCCACTGGATTGGAGTACTCGAGGTGCACTACTGGTGTGACGCACCACTGCAACGAGTCGATTCAATGTGAGTAGGGTGCCAGGGATTGTGGTTGCACTGAGGCATAATCGAGACAAGCCGAAGTGGGCGGATCGCACTGACCGAGGCCGCCAAGCTAGGCAGTGGTAGACCCGACTGACGGGCACGATCACACACTACAAGACACTCCACCGAGATCAAGATGAAGTCGAGATTGGGGCAGACTTGGTAATCGACCCAGTCTCGCCGAGCTATGGTAGTGAATTGAAGAATTAGACTGAACGCAAAAATATTTTTCTCCTGCTAGCAAGGCAACCTGTGCGAGAGAAAAGCAGAGAAGACCCTCCTCACAGGCGCTCACACTTGCTTGTTTGCCTCCGAAAAGCCGGGTAAATTTTTCATATAATTCAAAGGCAAATTACCACTATCACTCATGTACGGTTAAGAACCGTTTAAAGGTAACGGTAAACGAAGCTTACCTAACCAGTGCTAGCATGGCTCTCTTCACTAAGCAGCTCGCTCTGGTTTGTTCGGCTTCTTGGTGCTACCCCTTCTCGCTCGAGTTCTGTCTCCGTGCACGCTTTCCTCGTTTGCTCTCTGTCTCTCTCGAGCTTCGCTTTCTCACTAAGGTTGTCGTTTTGTGGTGGTGGTGGATCTCTCCTAGCGGTAGCTGGCTCGAGTAGATGGCAAGAGACACTTGTGTTACACATCTAAACATCGCCGCGCCGTGATCGCGTGTCTTGGTGTCTAGTCTTCGCGGCAAGGTGGTGGCAACGCAATGGTGCGATTCCGGGATGCTCGACTCCGAATTAGTATGCCGGCTCAATATTCCGTGTCAGCGCCGGCTAATGACTCCTCAAAAACAGGGGGCGAGTGTGTGTGTTGAGTGAGCGGGTCGAGAAGCGCCAAAGGCGGCATGGCAATTAGGCACTGTCAGTGTTGGCAGTTGGCGCGTGCACCAGTGTGATGGTGATGAGCCGGACAGGTCGCCTTGTCCTCTCACTTCGTGTTTCGAATTTCAGATAACCAAAGCGCACTACACAGAATCGCAGATTTGCTCGTCTTAATTCAATTAGACGGTCACTTGTGCAGAGGTGACGCTGTGGTACCACTGGAAAAGTTAGGCTCCCACTTGCATCGGGGATAGCAACAATTTGTGCTTTTTGCGATCAAGCTGCCACTGTCCACTACCAGCTCAGCTAGTAAAAAAACAATTTGCAAGTTTGTTCTTTGTTGTTTTTATCTCGTATGAGCGGGCAAAATACAGAGAATACAGAGACTATATAAAAAGCAAACAACTCAAGTAGTAAGATAGTGATCTCCTTGACCCTTTTCAGGGAAGCAAGAGAAAGGAATTGAAGAAAGCAACGAAATGACGGCAGCACTCGACTGCTGATGAATCACCAGATGCTCCTGACGCCAAGGACCAAATAACTAATAAGCCGAGCCAACCAAGTGTCCGGCACCGAGTGAATTTGAGGACAGATGGCTTTTCACAGCACACTAGCATGATTAGTGGCACACGTTACTATCGGTGTTACCAGTCACTATCGTGCGAACTCTTCTCACGTCGTCTGACGACTAATTGGCCAGTTGGCGGCCGCAATTCTGGATAAAATATCATAATTTAATTTAATTAAAGTGGTTCCTATTTTACTTACAAGTAGCTAGCTGTCGGTAGACATTGCCCACCCGTTTGGGTGTGCTTACTTTTTGACTCTACACACAGTCAAATAGGTTAAGAAATAACATGGTTTTAAGCCAACTTGTTATAAAATAGCATAACTTTTTGATAAAAAGTTATGAAATATCTTAACTTTTATATAATGTTAAGAAATAGCTTAACTTTTTAGTTGAGTTATAAAATAGCTTTGTTTTCAAG
>WURS02437082.1:0-15276 GCA_011762765.2 Rhinocypha anisoptera | reverse complement strand
AGGGGCGGAATAGATGAGCGGACAAGTTTTGCATCGGGGGCGGTTGCAGGGTGAGGAGGGAGGGCGAAGAGATGTGGCGGGGGAACGTCTCAAAGGGGTTAGTGGATTTTAATAGATTTTTTAGGTTAGCGGGTCATTTGTAAGTGACGGAGGGGCAGCGAGGCAAAAGAGAGGAAGTTATGTCACTGTCATTAATTATTGGGTGAAGTTCCTTCAGAAACGTTTTCAGTTTATGAATTCCTGGGAAGTATGTGGTGCGGAGGTTGAGTCCTATGTTGGGTTTGGTTATTTTGGGTTTCGGCGTGTATTGTGAGGAGGAAGGGAGGATTTTTGAGGTTCCGATTGATCCCCGGCAGAGGGAGTTTGGATCGAGTGATGGATGTTCGGAAAATAAATTCTTGTTGGACTTGATTTTTAGGGTTCGACGTTCTGAGTATAAGACTCTTTACTTGGCGTCCAACGACGTAGCAAAGGCTTTCGACTTCGTCTCGTTCCACGCCCTCTCCCACGCGATGCGACGTAAAGGACTGCCGCCTGAGATGGTGAAATAAATTCGGTATGCTTACAATCTAAGCCAGACACGACTGGAGGGTAAAGGGTGAATATCTGAATGGATCCCCATCCTACGAGAGGGGTGAGTCAGCGGGACCCCCTCTCTCTCCCACCTTGTTCAACTTTGTCATGGAGGAGCTCCTGGCAAAAGTTCCTGTCGACATTGGGATGAAAATGTTGATATGACGCACAACGTTCTGGAATTCACCGATGACTTAATCGTCATGGCTTCCACCAGACTGGGTTTGCAGTCCCAGTTGGAAACCACCTCCAATCACTTACAGGCGTGCGGCATGGAGGTGAATACCGCAAAACACTTCACGGTCGCCATTAAAAGCATCCCCAAAGAGAAGCAAGGTCGTGGCGGGCCCGCCTTGCTCTTTAAAATCTGTCAGACCCCTCGTTGTCTTCCGTCGCCGTCTCGGCAACCCTCTCGTCTGGCCAGCACACTCGGGCTCTTCAGACTCGGTCGGCTTAAGTGTCGTCTTCTCTGTCTGCCCTGAAGAGATATGACGAGTGGCGGTATCTGGGGTCCCCTTCTCACCTGAAGGGCGTCTTATGCGAAACCTAAAATTATTTTTGGCCAATAAGCTGCGTAGAACAAGCGCCTCACCCCTTAAACCTCAACAATGGATGTCGGCCCTCCCTACATATACGAGGTCTGTAAATTAAGTAATGAGACTGGTAACGTAGCATTAGATCTGGCAACACTGGAGGAACTGGGCTTGGAGGGACGTCAGGGGAACATATGATCCGCCTTCAGTACGGATTTAACTCGCTCGAGTCATTTGGTTGTCCGTAGCGATTTTTTTGGGAAACAGTTTTTTCTATTGTGTTCCAAAAATGAGTGACATCAATTTCGAGCAACAGTGTGCTATCAGGTTTTGCTTCAGACTTGGGCACAGTGGAACGGTTAACTTCAGCAGACCTATGGGGATAGCGTTTTGTCAAGAACCCAGGTTTTTCGGTGTTTAAGGCATTTTCAGAAGGAAGAGAGTCGATTGAAAGACAAACACGAAGCGGAAGGCCTTCATCTTAAAAAACCGATGAAAATGTAGACAGAATCCGAGATCATGTGCGTTCAGATCGTCGGTTGACAGTCAGAATGATCGGGGAAGATTTGAATTTGACTCACACCACCATCCATCAGATTTTGAACAATGAATTAGGAATGAGAAAAATCTGCGTAAAAATGGTTCCAAAAACCTTTCGCAATACCAAAAGGACATTAGGAGGGAAAGGTGCTCCTCGTCACACAGCAATTTTAATAAACGAGTTTTTGGCCAATAAAAACATTCCTGTGTATCCTCATCCTCCTTATTCGCCTGACTTGAGTCCTTGTGACTCTTCTCTCTTCCCGAAGTTGAAAAATCACCTCAAGGGAACTCATTTTGGGACTGTCGAAAACATTCAAACGTCTGTAACCGGCCAGTTGAAGGCTATTCCAGTATCGGAGTTCCAGGACTGCTATGAGGAGTGTAAGAACCGTCTCCAGCGCTGTGTAGCTTCAGAAGGAAGTTATTTTGAGGGTGACAATATACAATTGTAATTCTAGTTGAATAAAAAAAATTTAAAAATCAGTCTCATTACTTAATTTACAGACCTCAAGCATAATTCCATCTCTGTTTCAACTGGCAACCTCCGGGGTCGCCTCCTTTGGACTGCTAAGGTCTCTCGGTAAACTTATCCGTGAGGCAGTGAGGAAATGGCTGTAGCAGCCCCAAGACTCTCCGTCGGCCTTTTTTCTTGCCGACATCAAGGATGGAGGCTTGGGAGTTCCTTCGGTGAATTACTGTTAAGGCGAAACAAACTGGAAAGCCTCGCCCGGAACAACCTACGTGGTAGGGCAGCACGCGGCCGACCTCATAAATAAAGAACTTGCCAGGAATCATTTCAGGCTCACTGACGAAACCACGTTCGTCGAGACATCCAAAGCACTTAGTAGGAGGTGGGCTGACGCCCTTTATAAGTCAGTGGACGGCACTGAGTTATGTCGTGCCCAAAAGGTCCCCCAGCAGAATGGATATGTCAGTGATGGACCACGCTTTCTTTCAGGGAAGGATTATGTAAATTTCACCAAATTGAGGATCAATGCCATTCCTTTACGTTCCAGAAAACTCGAGGCCGTCTTAATGACCGTAGCTGTGGGCCTGGTTGCGTCGCCATAGAAACCGCAAACCACGTTCTCCAGGACTGCTAACTGACCCACGGCCCTAGGGTAAAAAGACACGTTGCAGTGGTTACCTACCTGGAGCGTGGTTTTAAGAACCGCGGCTTCAACGTGGTCAGAGAAGAGAAATACCGATGCGACGAGGGATTTCTTATTCCTTATCCTATTGCGACGATGGGCGATAACATCTACATCGTTGACGCTCAAGTGGTGGGCGAGCAGGTCAACCTCATCAAACACCTGGAAGGTGAAGAAGTATCGTACCAGAGAAACGCATCACTGATTCAGAACATCAAGGAGAGGAAGGGGCTAAGAGAGATTTAGGTTTTGCAATCACTTTTTTAGTAGTCGCGAAATATGGACCAAGAGGGCCACCACCTTTTCGGGGAGTGCATGAACATGTTTTCTCCAACACCTCCAAAAAAAATAGTCTGTGAGCGCCGTACCCACCAGGCTAACCCGGGCGGCTGCTGATTAATTATTTTTCTAAGTGTTTAAAAGAGTCGGCCTCTAATGATGCACTTCATCTTTCCCATCAGTATATAACCACAGCCTTGTCTTTCTGAATAATCTATGATAACAAAATAATAGTAGCATCCAATAGCAAACATTTAATTTTCTTTTAAGTCGCCATGATATAAAAAATGCCGCATGTTATTTATTACGCTAAAGTGTTTTGATTATCCCTGACCGTAGAACTCCGATAACTTTGGTGAAAAACAAAGCCCTGTCTCATGTGCTGAAGAATAACATGTGATATAAATAAACAGCGCTCCTTGTCTAACGTCACCTTCAACCTCAGGCCTCCCAAGCTAACATTTTGTAAATAATGTAAGACATGTAAACAAAACAGCGTTTGTAAACCGTTTGGTGATTGGCTGGAGTTTTTAGTGCCAAACTGGCCTTATCCCCTTATCACACTTTTCAGTGAAGTTTTATCACTGAGAAAATGCATCATTAATTGTCACAGAGCCATACAAAACAGGGGATCGAGTGACAGTCATAAATGGTATGAAAAGAGATCCCTTGAGAAGAGACACCAAATTTTGGCCGCCAAATTATTTAAAATGAAATACATACTGAAAGCCCATTTCGGTATAATGCATGTTTGGCAACATGACGGAAGTAAATTCTTGGCGGCCTTTTCGACCCTTGGTTTGAGAGAAAAATGACTTAATCAAAGCATAGGAGATCCAGAGCCGTCGACCTTCAAATGAAAGGACGAGTTGCGTAGTTGTCGTATATATCATCTAGGGCTATCTGGTTGTGTTATCTCGGTTAGGTGAGCGCTTCGATAATCATCAGTCAGTTGGATGCGATGGCTACGTCCAAAAACCTCGGGCCAAATATAAGCGTGAGTAGTTTTGTGATTTTCTTAATTCTCTGAAGACCGCGTTACATAGGGTTTATTATTAAATAGTGATTACGATTGGCGATTGCAGTGTTTGAGTGACCACAAGAGTGTGTTAATATTCATATTATAAGTATCATTATAGAACTCAGCCTGATTTAAAGGTTTTTCATATTGTAACATAACTTTTTCAATTTTACTGGGAGTAGCATTGCCATTGTTATGAAATAAAATTAGTCATATTTAAACCTACAGTAATTGGAAAGTTTTTTGTGTGATATAACAATATTAACGCTTACTGGTTACGCGAGTAAGATTCCTAACGATTGTAGAAATAGTAATCAGAAGGTTAGTTTTGTTTCGAAGTGGGTATCTTAAAGTGTAGCAGGTAGCCAAACCTGCCCAAAAGTAAATACAAATGTATATAACCGTCCACACAGCTGGAAACCAAAAAGACAACCTGTTGGCTGTTGATATAGCCCTTCATTTGTTTTTTTTAGTTCTTTATTGTGATAATGTAACTAATGTGACGTTCAATAATTGTAGTCATTTTCCCTCCAAGTTAGTGGCAATTGTGAAAGTTCAGAATATCTAATACTGGTGAGGTATCTTAATGTCTCTTTATTTATATTGCTAATGGAATTTTATTTTCAAGTTACGAAATTTACTTTTCAGGTGCTCTGTGAAAACCCTTCGAGTTTTTTGATTGTGGGCTCGATTGTTCATTGCCTAGAATTCGGTAAAATCACTGTTATTGATAATGGCATTCTGGCTGTTAAGAATGGAAAGGTTAGTGTTATCCTCACGAGTCAATTTAATAATATATTCAAAGTTATAGGTGGAATTAGTCCTAATGCTTAACCTAGTCAACATCAAGATTAATAACAGTATTCTCTTTTCAGATATGTGCCATTGATTCTAAGGATAATTTGAAGGATATTGCAGAGAAACATGGTATATCTGAGAAGAATTTCAACTTCCTTAAAAATGGGTAATAATATTTTTCTTGTTTCTAGATTTAGTTTTATTATTCTTGTCTCTGAAAAGTCGTCACCATGCATTGTAATCAGTAATAGTGATTTTATCTTTCTCTATGCAAAGATGTATTATGTATTAAGAAAACTAGTTTATGATGATGGAAAATCACAACGTAAATTAAACTTAACATGATTTTACATATTTGTCGGTGACCATCAGGTGGAAACGTTTTCCATGAATTACTCTATATGTTACTGTATCATTTTAAAACGTCTGATCCCTGTTATTGTATCATGGTTTGTGGTATACATTGCTCTCAACATTTGTATCATACCGCTTAAACTGGGAGTTGTTATGATTAGTTGTTGTAACATTGGACTTTATACGAACAGTGCACCCATTTATGAGGTTCCATAACATGTTAGTAACTAAAAATAAGTAATCTCCATGCATTATAATCAGGGTAGAATCTGCTCCACCCCTATTATCCACGGTGTCTATAGTGAATTAAAAATGTAATATTTCTTATACTGAAGACGCTATAGCAATAAATTGTTGACAGACCTTGATTGATCACGCTCTGGCAAGACAATGGCCTGTGATAGCCATTAAATAAATGGCAGCTACAATATGTCTTATGAATTGAAAAGTAATAATATGAACTCATAAGTAATGCATTTCTGGAAAATGAGAGAATAAATTAGCAGGGTTGGAATACTTTAGTTTTTGGAACATTATTTTGGATGAAACTGCACAGTCTGTGAACATACGGCCAGACGTTAGATTTAAAGAAAAGGTTGCTGAAAAGTTAAATGTGGATGGTCTTGAAATGTGGGTGCGTAGGGGAATGGATGAGGTCAAACGAACAGCAAGGGAGACAGGTAATGAAAAATAGGGCGTGGTGGTTGTGGATTTAAAGATGCTAGTTGAAATACAAAAAGAAAGCAATGTGGTTGAAGAGATTTCAAGAGGTATTATTGCTGGAAGGCAAGTGGTGTTGAAGGGGATTGGCAGTAGGAGGAAAAGAATGGTCATTTTAGGGAGACTAAAAACATGTGAAATTATAAGATGAGTGTTGTCTTTCATTTTAGTGGTGAATGTAAATAGGGCACTCTGAATTTACAGGATCTTGGAAGTGGTGAATGATATTTCTCATATTTAATTAATAACATTCGTAAGAAATCTTCTCCAAAAGACTACTGGCAGAAGTTAGCACGAAGAGGGCTAATGAATCTCAAGGCTGAAACATGTAAACATCTTTGAGCATAGTGGGGAACCTTTTTCTGTATGTCTTCTTGCTAGAAAAAAGCTTTGTATGATGTCAACCATATGTGCTGACAACTGTTAGCCATCTCCATTGAACTGCTTTTCCGAAAGGATTAGTGCAAATCAGATGGAAGTTACTAGGTCAGGGCGGTAAGGCTAATGATCGGACATGTGTTACTGTGTTACAAAAAAAGTATTACTGTTGCAGAAGAAAGCCATTAGAATAATATATAACCTAAAACAATGTGAACACTGTAAACCTTATTTTGTGCATTCAGAAATTATGACTGTGTACTCCTTATATATATATGAGCTACTAAAGTATGTTAAACAAAACCAAACAGATATGCCACTTAGGGCTAATATACACTCACATAACACAAGACACAAAGATGATTTGGATATACCACTCTGCAGGTTAACAAAGACCATAAACAACTTCAGCGTAACAGCCTTAAAAGTATTTAATATTCTTCCAAAGGAAATAAAGACAAAAAATTTTAAGGATTTCAAAACTATGGTCAAGAAATGGCTAAGATTAAAACCTTTTTATTCATTGGAAGAATACATGTCTCAGAAATTTGAAGGCCTGTTGAATTGACAAGATACTATTTTCTCAGAGGTATATTACATTTGTATTTTTTTTCTTTTCTTTCTTTCTACTATTTGTATTATATTTTTATTGTATTGTATTTTTCATTAATTTGTATTTGTGCTATTATACTTTTCATGTTATGACAGAATCTATTCCAATGTATATCTGGCTAATGATAAATAAATAATAATAATTATTATTATTTTTATCTTATTTTGGTTTTCCAGTGCAGTAATGCTTGTATTCATTCATTTTATTAAATTCTCATTTTGATGGCATGTTGTTTATTTAAAATATCAATTTGTTTGTTTAATACTATTGTTTCCCAATTTACCATAGTTGCTACTTCATCAGCTCTTTTCCTGTACCTACAGTTGTCTGTACGAAGGGGATAATTTGAATTGATTGGATTTTAGGGAGCATGTTTTGTTGGAAGTATATGGTTGTGTAGTTTTTTAAAGTTAAAAGTTGTGTACTTTTGGAAGTGGATGACTTTGGTGATTTGGCAGTACATGTAGGTGGTATTACGACAATGTGAAGTGATATTATTGTGATTTACACATTAATTTTCAGTATGTCCATATTGGCTCTTGGCAATTGTAAGGTTTCCTGATAGATCACTGTCTTCATCATCATCAATAAATTTCTCCAGATTCTGAAAAAAAATTAATTTGAAATTTTTATTAATATGATCTAATAATAATATGGTTTATTTGTCTAGAAATCAGTGTTACAAATTTGTCTCACTTGATATAAGACACATCAAAAATATTAAGTATAAATGTGTATAACAATATATACATATATCAAACCTTATTTAGAATGAAGAAAGAGATCTTACAGTGACGGATAGAAATTAGCACACAGATACATACATGAAATTTTATAGGAATGCAAATCTCAAACATATTGTTTCTTAACTTACATACAAGGTCTCTTCAAAATGTATCGCAATTTTTAATTTCTGCATGCTACGTATATTCGATTTTCGACCTTTTTGTGGCGTTAAGTTGGTACTCATGTCCCTCACTTATGCTGACAAAGTCGGCCATTTTGAATGTTTAGTTAATTGTTTACAGCTATTTTGGTTGAACGTGTTTTGGCTTGTCTTCGATTTTTGCCTATTCCAAATAAATGGATCAAAGAATCTGTATCAAATTTTGTGTGAAAAACAAAATTAAGTGCGCGGACGCATTCCAAATGTTGAATGTGGTATAGATTGAATGTATTAGGCCATTTTTCCAATTAATAATAATTTTTGCCCAGTATATGATTAAGTAAACCGTTTTTAAGAATAATTTTCAATCTCTCTAATGACATTAAGCTGTCGAGAGTAGAATGTCGTAATCTAGTTAATAGAAGACTTTTGACTCAAAGAGAGAAAGAACCTGTATTTACTCATAAAAGCTACATCATGTGGTCTGATGATGACGTTACGCGTCGAAACGTAGTTCGTGAGTAAAAATTTTAAATGGAAAAACAAAGTGTTTTCTTTCTTTGAGTCAGCAAGCAGTTCCACAAAGTAACGCCTGAAACCATTTCCTATAGAAGATTTTTGGTAAATTTTAGCATTGTTTTGTTCATTTTGCAGTATTCTTTTAGTTAAAAAAGGTTACGGGCTCCTAAAACACATCGCGTTATTTCTAGGTCGTTTCGGTCCTGCAAATGAAGATGCGGTGAGATTTTCTTCGGCGCAGTGACTACTACTAGCCTTTAAATTCAAAATTCTGGGGTAGGGAGGGTTTTCTTTGATCTTCGGATATATAACACTCCTCTGTGTAAAATTGAGGAATGAATTAATTGAAGTACACAGGAAGGAAAATAGTGATTAATCTTTCGACGCACGACGGGATTCGTCGACGGTATCAGATTACGATGGGTTTTCATGCGTCTCTACCTAGAATATTTTATCTAGAAAACGCCCATTACCTAGAATCATCAATAAAAACTCTAGGGAGAGAGATATAACGTGTACCCAGCTGCTTAATGCTGCAGACGACATCATTGCCCTTGGCTTTGGAACTATTAAAAAAATCCCAAAATATCTGACAAATTAATGTGTCACTAGGTAAAACTCCGGAACATCTTCTGTTTTTCATTACTGTAAAAAATACTAAATAATATGCATCTATCATAAAAGATATTATTTCACTAATCATTTCTGAGAAAATTATTATTGAAAAAATAAAGTTACTATATGCGAGAGTTTCATGTTTACAACTAGGTAGCAAATATCCAAACCGTCTGCATATTACAAATATAAACGTATTAACGAAGTTATAATGTAATTGAAAGTTTTTTCGTGCATATGCATTAAATGTTATCTATTTCCCATTTTCTCCCCCAAAAATATAAACATTTGTTATGAGGCGACGCATGCCAGTGCGTGTGCAGTTCGTGCGCAGTGACTGCTACCATAAAGGCATGTTGCTCAACCGTGACGAATGTTTCAATAGCAATAATATTATGAAACGGATCAGAGAAGATTTCCCTTTCATTCCTTCAGCCCACTTCCACCTGATGTTTTTCAATTAAGAAGAGGACATTTCCATTTCACCCATGACAGAGTTTCCCAATGGCAAACAATGTGAGTGGGAGGGACCCGGGGGCGTAGCTCTCCGTTCCCCTTCGTCGCCGCGGTCACACCCTCTTTTTACCCCGAGAATAATGCGACCCCCTTTACGTAGGTGCTTGTCCTTTTTCGAAACAATTTGCTTGCTCTTTTCCTTGAAACATTCACCCTCTCATTGCAGCCGAGATGCTTTCAGGTCTCTTGTGCCCATTGCCTAAAAAACACGTGGCAATCTAAACATCCTAGAGCTTTGGCGATTTCTATTAGAAATTTTATAAAACTATGTATTAATAATTTGGTCGTAAGTGTAATTACTCTTTGGGCTTTCGCGGCATTCAAAGGTCGTAAGTGTGTTCATATTTCTGAACGCACATTGTGTCTATATGTTGATCATAAATTTTAATGCTACGAAGTTATGAATATCATGGTGATAATTTGTTTTTTTCCCAATCAATAAACGGAAATGTTTAAATTCCGTTTTACCGCGAAACGTGTTAATATTCAAGATTTTCTGTTAGAATAAATAATATCCCATAAAGTAATAATTTTATATTATAAATTCAATATAGAAAAGTGTTTTACTCCAATACTGACATTAAATAAACTCAATTAAATTCCCTACTTATTACTGAATATCTTGTTACATAAATTCCTATTATCTAAATTCTGCTAGTTACATTGATTTCATGGTATGGGATTAAATTACGCACTTCATTAACTTTGAGGAATGTTGCCTTTCTATGTCAGGGGAGAATAAAACAGGAGAGAGTATGTGATACCGAATGGTCATTTCGTGGAAAATTACGCAATTTCCTCACCTCGCAATTCTTTCTCTTTCTCTCTTTGATTTTTTTTCATTTCCTTTGCTTTTCACGCGACACCACCCGCTCGCTCGCTTTGCACGTGAAAGGTCTGAGAGGGCGTAGCAACAAAACGCCCGTTTTGAGCATAACGCGTACCCAAGCATTTCACTGTTCCAGACTTCGCTTTCGTAACGTGATAGAATGCCATTAAGCCCCGCGCTGCAGAAATACAGAACTAAAAGACCAAACACGTTTACGACCTGCCATGATATCTTTCTTGATTTCCAAAGCGAATGATGAGTTGCCTGCTTTTCCAATATTTGGAAAAATTATGCCTAGATAAAGATGACCATAAAGACTGGATTACCCTGGGAAATTTTGAATTTTCACGAACTTCTGAAATACGTATCATGTACTCTTTAAAAGGGATGCTTCGCTTCTTAAACGCAAAAACTTAAACCTTGAAGCCACGAGTCATAAAAATTGGTTTTTTAATTGCTCATATTTGTCAATTTTTTTCTAAAGTGTGGACATACTGGTTTTTTTTATTCAGTGTGTAGCGTATATCTATATAAAACTATTGAATATTAATTTCGCCAAGTTAATCTATCTGCTGATATGATATCAGTGAAATTTATATAATGATTTTGATACCAAAGTTCTCACAGACCAAGATGAGAAACAATTCTTGAAAATGAAGACGTCAAATGATTTATCTTAAGGAGAGTAACATAACTCAAAGGAAACGTAACGTAATGGAAACATCACCTACATTAAGTACGCCCAGCGTGGTTAAGAAGGTTATAGATGCGTTAAACACGTGCCCTTGTAAAGACGAAAGCCAGTGAAATACTCTCATGTTATCTCCATTTAGTTTTTTTTAACCATTTCCTATTTTGCAGATGCTACAGAAATATTAAATTATCATGATGCCATCGTGCAACGCGTATGAAAATCTACCGAGTAAGCCACCTAAACCTGTAACGTGTAATCCCTTCGGCTTAAGTTCTCTCCACAAAAGTCTATATTAAACTTCCCCCGACATATTTCTCCGTCGTGCAGAGGCTATTGACAAGATACCAGATACATGGATTCCAACGACGGAAGAATTGCTCGACCATTGTGCGACAATCCCGATCTTTTTCCCCCGGCAAGTTAGGAATCCATGGACTTAATCCCCGTCCCCGCTTGTGGGACACGCGATATTTCATTGGCAAACGAGCGGCACCAGAGGCCACCCGATTGCCAAATGCCTCACGTGAACCTCCCGTCGCCTCTGAAGTGGGCACCGTTCCAAATCTGACGTCGAAAACAATGAGCGGCTCTTTTATTTTCGTCCTCGGACGCTGTGATACCCAGCGGGTTGGATTGATTCGAACGTCACCCGCGTCGACGGAACGAGATCGGTCGTCACGTCCGCCCCTGTAGTCATTCATTCCATTGCGCGGAGAGAGAGAGAGAGAGACATCAACGCTCGCGATATATGAAACCGCTTCGGGCACTCTGGACGTCAAGAGGGTGAAAGTGACCGCGGAGTCTTTATATATTCTCTCCGCGATTCCCTCATAGGGCGTGGAATCGAAGGGAAATTATGTTACGACAGCCGAACGGAACGCCTTTTTTTTCTCCTTCGGTCGAAGCATTGCAATAAGCGCGTCGCTTAAAGGGATCGCTTATTGTGGTGGAAGAGCCGCGTGCTGCGGACGTTGGAAGTTCTCGCGATGGCCTCTGGGGACTTTTATGCCTGCGAGAACGAAACCGAATTCCCTCTCGTGCTTCACTGATCTTCTCAGGCTCATGCTCGGCATTTTGGACGAAAAGTGGTCTCCGTCCACTTTCTCAAAATTTCGCAAGGGTTTTATTCCCACAGCCTGGTAGAGAGGCTATAAGCGAAAAGGCAGCGCGATTCTTAATAATCGCGCTGAGGTGAACCAGTTGAGCCGTCGTGGAAAGTGATGGATTTCCATTCAGCAGGATTTTATACATGAACTGTTTCCGTACCTTAATATTTAAATGTTAAAATACATTCATATCCGCGGGTTTATGACCAACCCAACAAAAAGTTAATGGTTCAATTTGTTTAATGGAAACGTTCTATACTTTGCCATTTAGTTCATTTAGTTATAGTCAATAAAGGAAGGACTCCTTCATTCAAATAGTTATAAATCCATGTACCCAAATCATCAAATAGTATATATCATATATCCATAACAACAACGTTGAACATTTTAAATTCCTAAGGGTATAAGTAATAAACACACTAGGGAATGCTATGAACTGATTCCCTATCTATTTGAGAAAGGTGAAACGACGACAGAAATTTTGGATATTCCAAATAAGAATGAGTGTGTTTTTTATTTATTCTCTGTTTTATAAGACTTTCCTATTGTGTTTATTACATTCATTGTAAAACAGTGTCTCTATAGTAATCTATTGATGTAATTGAAATTAATAACTTAACGAACTTTCGCAAATTCTACCTTATTAACGAGTTTGCTATTCTGAATGCTCAAATAAGTTTTTAAATTGCAAAATTAAGCTGGCTTATATTTATAAAATTTAAGAAAACTTTAGAAATTAAATTCATTGTGAAATGTGTAACCAATTCAAAATACAGTAATCCATAAGACCGGGATGTTATATGAATGGTCTTTCAAGAATGTCAATTAAGTAAACGAAATTAGTTATTATATTTTGGCTTGCGTCGATACAGTTTACCAAAAATAATATTTGGGAGACCATTATTTTGTTCATTGTAAATGCAGTATATCAATTCTGAGTCTAAGAACGTTCTGAAATAGTTATAGTTTTTTGTATCAAATTTATTCTGTTATATCATTTTTGTATCGTGTAATCAAAACACTCATTTACTTCCCTGCTAACCATTCTAATGTTTGGATTATGGCTGAATTATCGTGTACAGTACAAGATAAATCTTCCAAAATGGTAAATTCGTGTGTTTGGAATGTTCGTGAATCAGATGCTTTAATATGAAAGACAGTTGAGGCCTTGACTTTGTGGAATTCTATCATGATGAGGGGATAGAATAAGACTTCGCAGTTTCACAGTATCTATATTTTATTCCGACTATTTTCACTAAAATATTAGCATCATCTGGGAAATAACTAATTCCCGAATAGCGAGATATCGAAAAAAGCGAATTTTGTAAAGAGCTAATTCGGGGAATTACTTATTTCTATTTCCCTGACGATGCTAATATTTTAGTGAAACTAGTCAGAATAAAATATATATATACTGTGGAACTGCGAAGTCTTATTCTATCTCCTCATCAGATGCTTTAAAAATTTAGCATTTGTGGCAGACGGAAATGTCACCCGGAAAGCAAAATATATTTTACTCATACTCGATATTTTAGAGCCTGAAAAACTCGCAACTCATTTTCAATACATACAAGAGACATGGTAACGTGGAAATATAGAGCTGCAACAGAAAGCTGTTCGGATCGAAAGATTTACTTCATTATACAAGGATCTTTGCGTGTTTCATTCTCGTCTCTATCTCGAAGCTCTCGCGCGTGCCTCCACCACTATATTTACCCTTCAGTTCAATGGCTTCCCACGCATCGGAGAGGTAGAAGATTCTCGTTTTCTCTTTCAGGTATTACTTTCAGCTGAAAAGAGCAAACTCCGAGTCCTTGAAATGCTCGAATGCAAGTAACAGTTCTAGAAACAACCGTACGCCACGAGAATGTCGTGGGCGAACTCGTCAAGTAACCAAGTCTCCTCACTTTCCTCCTTTGATAGACGTCGGTCTGCGACACCGCCAAAAGGTCTCCTTAAGACAAAAGGCCGCTCGGAGAATGATCGATCCTCCTTGAAAATTTGATTAATTTATTTTGCCGTGGTTAAGATGAATGAAGATTTCTAAAACTCAAATTGAAGAAGCCATCTCGGAGAACTTTCGAATTAAACAAATATATTATACTTTTTATGACTCTTCCTGATTAAAAATCACAGATCTGCTGATGAATGTTGCAATGAGAAATCGATATATGCTAACCCTTATAGTTATTTTCGAAGCATTAATGACTAGTCATTTTGTTAAGGTCAGCATATTGTGAAATAAGACGAATTAATCCAGATTCTGGTGGAGATAAAGAAGGCCCATGTCGATGTTGGAGTGACATGCTTAGTTAAAAACAATGTATTGTGTCATAACTCGAGAAAACAATGTTATTACAGCTGATTTCGTCATTTAAACTTGGGATATTAAGGTCGTAATAAATGACGTATTACGTGCTCACGAATTGAAGCAAGACATCCATTTCAAAATCAACATCATTAGTGAAACAATTTTGGTGATCTTGCACCATGGAATGTAATTATCTTAGTATGCTCTAACCTTATCAAGTCATTCAGCCCTCCTAGATGGGATGAAGAATGTGCCTAAGATTGAACTTAATAACTACTAAAGAGTGATCAATATTCATATTTTGTTGTTTTTATATAATTTATATTTTTAAATAAGAATGCAAGTATAAGAACGATGGGGTATATTTTAATGAAACAATTCCTTTATAAACGCCGAACAATTTTTTCCCTATACATATTAATTATGTGTGTCAATCTGAATATTTTCTGTCACCACGTCAAGCAGCCAACAATAATGCAAGATGTAATGCTGCAGTAAATTCCGAACAACCGCATAATGCGAATGGAATTTGCAATATGGAATAAGGGGTTGATTTTTTGCGCAATAAGGTTCTTTCCTTATTCTCTTTCAAGAACGAATGCAATTCGGGTCCAGGGGAAGTCCCAGGATGAATTTCAACCGTAGAAAATTTCAAATCCGCAAATGATGCAGGTGACGCAACTGCAGAATAAGGGCACGGCGGCGGCTGGATTAGGATGGGGGGAAACGTCCGGATGGACGAATAGAAAGGAGCGGAGTAGAGGAGAAAATAAGTGGGAGCGGGGGAGAAAACGGGCAGATTCCCTTCTTCGTTTCATACTGGGCGACTGACTGATC
>WURS02437071.1:0-15278 GCA_011762765.2 Rhinocypha anisoptera | reverse complement strand
CTTGGAGGGACAGACGAAATTCCGGAAATATGTCGTTTATGTTCTGTTCAGAAAGGGTTGGTACACTTACCAAGAGCGTACCAATTTCTCTCGTGTCAAACTTCTCAGGTCGCACTTAAGTTCTCGAGCAGTCGTGCCCACACAAATTTTGTAGCACATTCATCCCTTCTATATGTATATATATATATAATATAAATAATAGAATGGTGCCACACCTGATACTTATAATATATATATATATATATAAATACGTATATATATATATACAAAAATATTGTGCCCAGAATGTTTTAATAAAATAATTAAATGATAATTTCAAAAGCAATAAAATGTTTTGAAATGTATTTTCAAGGTACTTTTTATTTATATTTATCCAAAATGTTATTTTCTCTTTAGGTTTCTTTTTATTATGTTCATGAATTTATGTTTTAGCTAATGTTATAATCATTTTTATTTTACATGTGCTGCAGTTCTGATCATGACCTGGAAGTAAACTCCTCGAGTGAATTTCTGTTAAAAAAAATAGTCGACCGTAAGAGAAATGGACATAGATTGAATGAAGCTTCTTACAGCAGAAAAAACGCATACTTTAAAGCGTAAGTTATAATTATCGTAAGTATAATACGTCATAATTATTCCTTAATTAATTACGTAACCCAAAAATTATTCTAAATTCTATGTGGTTTAATTACAGAAAGTAGGAAGATAAAATCGAAGCATTAAAGCCGTTCGTTACCTTTGTGCAGTATACTATATTATAAATATATGGTCGTTTTAAGAAACCGATCAATTGTTTTGTTAATCAGTTGGGCTTGTGATTAAGACTTCTATTATATCTTAGGTGATTAAAATCCGAGAATTGTAATGTTTTCATATACATTTCATCTTCTAATTACTTTTTCGTACCCGTATTTTTCGTAATACATAGTTTTCTCTATGAATAGATGGGCGTTTTCTTTTAATAGATATTTATAAACATTTTGAATATTTTGGGTAATTAGTTTTTGAGAATCACTTATTTTTAAACAGGATAAAATGAAATCAAGTTACTTCAACCTGAATGTAGTAATGATTTCTGTAATTTATCAATTACATTCAAAGTTTTTCCTGATTTTGGTAACTATTTACTGTCAATTAGAGTGATTGTAATCCTTTGTCATGTTGGGCCTATCTCTCGCTACAGAAGGTCATTCCGGCCAGTTTACTAGTTTCAATGCAAAATTTACCGACGAAATTTAAAAAATATGTAATATGCGTTGTTTTTATACGAAAAAGATACTGAAAGTCTCATGATTAATTTTAATAAAAGTCATTTTTTTAAGTATAGAAATGTACTTTCGTGGAATTGTTTGAGATCGGTGCTAGTGACTTCTATGTATTTAGAAAGTTAGCCATTTATATAGGGAATATATATGTAAAACTTCACTAATAGATATATAAAAAAATTCTTCTCCCCAAAAGAATTATATTCGATCATTCTGTAACTAAGTGCTTATTTGTTTTTTTTTCCTCTTTAAGGCTGTTATACAAAAATTCAAGATATATCCTAACAATTATTTTTCATTAAATATTAATTGTTAGGTCAAATGAAACCGTGTTAATCCTTTAAAAAAATCTCTTTTAAGCTGGAGATTTACACTCCTACATGTACCTATCATTTATCATTGAAGCCTGATCAATAAAATTATTAAAAAATTATTTTTTTAAACAACTCATGCATTTTTAGCCAACAGAGAGGCCATTATTTGCACCATAAATTGGGTTCCTACAGAGTCTTATACTTTTCTTTCTATTATGCTTATATTTCTGTCATTACTTGTTTATATATTGAGTGATATTTAAATGACTTTTAATCTTACTTTAGATATTTCTTGCAAGAATGTCAATTACTTGAAAGGAACAAGAGTTTAAAAAGCTCAAAAAGTCGGGCAATCACCATGAGCACGCATATAGAGATTATATTCTTAATCGCTGGTTGTTGTCGGCCATAACTTAAGTGTTATGTAACTGATTTTTTATAACATCCGTTCTCTTTATGAAAAAGGAACTGTAAGAAAGTTAAGAAGTCAGTCAAAACAGTTTCGATAAATCTGTATGCGTGCGCCTGTAACACATGGATATTCCTACTCTTGAGCTCACAACTCATCGATGTTAATTTATATCGAGTCTCTTGTATATTACTTCGTTTAATGGATCAAAGTTTTAAACAGTGTGATTTGCCGCTATCTGCTGTTGTTGTAACAACGAGATCTTTGGTAACGGCGTGCACTTATGATCATGATAATCTATTCCTGAATACTTATTGCATTCGTTTGTGTCACGCCATTATTTTAAAAAAAGGGTTAATTTATTAATACCTAAGGCAAAGTCTTGTGGAAACCCACTTTCATTGGAAGAAAATTAGAAATTTAAACATCTACCGTCAAAAGAAGGTATTTAGTTTCTCATGCAAACTGTCGCAACTTATTTTTACTAAGGTACCGAGTATGCTGATAAGTACAATTTCAGTATCAATTTCTTTTTTTCCCTGGTAGTCAAAAATTTTCTGTCAAACATAACTTACGTCTGCCATTAGATTCACTACTAAGTAGCACTTTAGGCACCAAAATCGGAATTATTTCACATGGAATAATGAATTCAGTGATTAATTTTCCTCTTGTCATAATTGAAGGAAAACGTTTATTGGAATGGAATTTAACATTTAGCCGTCGGCTGCCTGTAGCACACCTTTTTTCAAGGACCCGTGTATTTTCTTACTCGTCAATTATTTCGAGGTGCCCCACATATCTGGGAATAAAATCGCCACTATCGTTGAGTTACTGCCTCATACTGCGGATCTCTTTCCCCACTCTACTTGGCACTCTAAGTATTCAGTGAGTCAATCCATAGTCATATTCTCCTCCTCAAAATATGTACATTTTCCAAGAATTAATAGTCCTTGTTGATATCGTCCGTTTATTTTACTGTATGGAAGCATTTTCATATTCGTCGGTGCCAAGGAAGGATCCACCGCTCCATTACTTTGGCCCAAGCCTATTCTCGAAATACTCTTTATTACAGCAATAAATGATTCCATTTTTTAAAAATATCCTTAATAATAATAATTATATATTTATAGTTCAGAAGAACTCAGACGAGCAGCAACAACGAACACACGCACACACTTATAGACATTCACACACATAAACAAGTAAAAAGAAAGACTCACATAACGGAGAAATATTTCGGGACTCCCTTACCTCTTCGTCACTATTAGAGAATTGTGTTGCTTGAATTCTAAGAGAACTCTGGGAGTATGACTTCTCATTAAAGCCAAAGTTAAAAGGAGATCATTTTTCAAGTTTAGAGGATTCAGAGGAGACTAGAAAGCAACGTTTGATCATAAATTGATGTGGTTGATGGGATGAAATTTTAAAATCGTACCCTTATTGTTTCCACGAGAACAAGGGACTCATAATATATGATGGTCATGCCGCCACTTTCGTACGATATTTATGTTACTCTGCGGAAAAGAAGAAAACCAAAAGATAAAAGTACGAGAGCTGTAGAAAAAAATGAGTAATGATACATATTTTATTTGAATAAATTTTCGCTAAATTTTAAACTTTTATGTGCCTACGTACGGCCGATGATTTCGAGGAAAAATTTCATTGCGTCGGTTTTCTCCCTCATTTATTACCTCCATTGGTGAACTGAATATCTTTCAAAGTGAAAAACGACTACTGGTATTTCAATTTCGCAGTAAATTTAGTAAAATTTGTAGCACTGACGCAATACACATGTAGTAAAAACCATTATAAGAGAACTTTAAAATTTTTCGTAAGAATGTGCTGATTTCGTAGGTCGGGTTGATCGGTGCCGTATCTCTTACCGAATCTCAGGGCAAGAGTTCATATATTTAGTTCATGAAAACTACCGCAACACTGCGATGTGGAACGGTGACCACCATTTTAATCTCAGAGGAAAAAGCAGGCTTGTATTCATAGTAGTGGGACGTCTCCTGGTTAACATAATTTGTAGGTAATTAGTCACCTAATCATATCGGAATCCGAGGATAACAGGGATCAGGGGAGCAACAGGCAACATAATGAATGAAAGTAGCACAGTAAGATGGAACGGAAGATGTTTTAGAATTTAGTCGCAAGTTGTGATATGCGAAGGAAGGGATGGCCAGGCCGCGGTTAGACTTTGGTAAAAAATAGTCAAATAAAATTAGAGATTATACCTTCTTGTGTATTATAAACTTTTCATAATTAAAAAGCTTATATTGTATTTAAAAACCAAATTCAAAATCACTATTTATACCGAAGAAAATAACTAATTAGTTACCATTTGGAACTGCTTATATTTTTATCAGCGACAGTAGCTAGATTTCAAACGCGTTAGTTTAGTTCAACTTCAAATCTATCCTGGAAAATATCCTGGACAACATATACAGGAAAGAAGAAAATAATGTCAGTAGTTCATTCGTTTTCATTTTAGATGTCATTAAAATGACAGTCACTCCAGCATTGAGCAGTCACTTTTGCAACACTGTAGGAAATATTTTACACTGACTTCGACGTCACCCTGGCATTCAATATCATTATACTGAGACTATTGCTCCTCTTTTTCGTTACATTTTAACGAGGAATTTATTTTATAAAAACCATGGAGACCTTGTCACCCACCCCCCTTTGCCTGGCACGTCACCCATTGGCCTGGTACGAACCATAGGCGCCAAGAATCATATCACTGGATTGTGCCAAAATCTTTCCTTGGGAAAGAATAGTTGAGGCGGTTTCCCGTTGCCCTTGCGAATACTGTTTAGAATGTGATATCATCTCTCAAATGGCCACCCGATTGGGGATCGGACGCCTTTTCAGCAGCCTCACTGAGGAACAGACGATGGTTGGACGTGCGGAATCGTCTGTCAGTCGCAGGTCGTATCAGTTGAATATTGGAGAACCGAGCCTCATTCATATATAATCTTAAAAAAATCAATATCAGCTGATTATTTAGTGAAACATTCACAATGGCGAAAAACAAAAACTAGGCCCTGAAAATTAATGAATATTTAAAAATTGAATTTCTTTTTCTTGAAACGTGTATTCCTACAACTTTAAAAGTCAATACTTTTCTTTAAAATAGGAGCTTCTCCAAAAATTAGTCATCTCCGGGTAACGGTATTAACAATTATTTAAAGTGTGCGACAAGTAAATAGGAAAACTTGCCAACAAAAGAATAGCTGAGGTTCAGCAACAGTATTATCTCCATATTATTCAAGACACTATAAAATAAATGGTAACCGTTACCGACTGGGCAGGCTCTTCGTGAATTGAAATAAATCGAAGGACTACAGAGTTCGTATGAATGAAAAGTAATGAGAAATGAAACTTGGGAAATTCTCGGAGAACAGTTTCACCGTATCGATAGAATCATCGGAAACATTCCCTGGTTATTTCTGATGACGGTATTAATATATTGCAACTGTTCGATATAAACTACTGTGTATTTGAAAAGTTTTATTCCTTCTCCTCAATGTGATAGAATTCCACGAAGCATCGGCCTCAACTGTCGCTCAAACATAAAAGGTATTTCCCATCAGAAACATAACCTTTAACTGGTAAAACAGCTAGTAATGAGATGATAATTGAATTATTTTATTCTGAAACTAATGGGGAATTAAAACCCTGGGTACCCCCGATTCAAAGCGTACTCTTTATCATGCAGTGGAGTTTCCCCCGGCTCCTTCTCCGGTTTGAGACAAGGAGTCGCGGTTCATTACTATTGATGTCCTCCAGGTAGCGGCGCTCGACATGCAACCGAGGGGGGAAGTTGACGCGGCGGTAATTGCACCCGGAGCGCGGACACGGAAGCCGCCATGCACTGCCGCCGACGACGCGCCGCCTCGCCGAGATAGCTCTCCCCCTTCCTCTATCTCCCGCCCCCCGCGAGGAGCACTAGTTGGTGGCGTGCTCCTCGAGACGCCACCGTCGCAAGTGGACTAATAAACTCTGTGGTGCGTTCGCTCGCGGCGTTAAGCCCCTTGCGTTATCTTTGCCACTCCCCACGGGCCACCAGGGGGTGAGATCCAGTATTGCCGGGGGTCCGCAGCAGCGTCGTCGCGACGAATGGCGCCAGGATTCGGGATTCATCCCCTGCTCGTAAATATGGTGGGATTTGTATAAATCGTAACGATTACCTGCTGGGATCCTTGGTCACTAATCCTGCGGAATTCTTCCCTCGTAATTTGTTCGGACTTTTTCGCTCGTAAAACTGTTGAGATTTCGGGAAAAAAATATGAAAATCACGGATGGGATTCCTTATCTCTTGCCGAGGCTGGTTTCTGCGTTGCGAAATTGTTATTTATAATAATTGAAACTGGTTATGTTGCACCGAAAATGAAAGTTTAAAGAGGAATTTTATTGAATTATAGGCGCGGGATTAAATTAATTCCTTATGAGTAATGACGGCGTTAGTAATCCATTTGGGTGGTTAGTTTATGCGTTTCATCGATTCCCTTGTGTGTACGTGAATTGGTTTAAACTGTATTTTTTTCATGAAGGATCTGAGGATTTCTCGGCATAATACTGTTGGTGACTTCTTCTCGGGATCCCCACCAGGTCAGGTATTCTGCTACAGGCATTTTTTCACTCTATAGAGAACCTTTCAGTCCATAAGTTTGTTGAAATAGTACGCTATTAGGTATAATTGGTTCCTAGCTATTTCGTTTGCAAAACGAAAATGTATTTGGTCGGGTGAACTTAAACGAAAGTCACGCACTCTCTAGGAGTATATCTTAAAAATAGAACAGCGGAAAGAAAAACACTTGTAATAGTCTCTAGTGTTGCCTAACTACTGTTAAGACCTATAATGGGTATTTTTGTAGTAGTAGTTTTGTCTTCGTACGAGCGTCGACAGGATAATCACCCAGAGGCTATGCTTGGCACGCTTCATTTAGTTTCTTTCTTGGTTCAATTAACATATTATGCTCGATGAGACGAGAGAGATACTCCTTGAGTTCCTCCAATAATTGCGTCGATTTAGCGATTACATACTGCCTCATCAGATAGAAAATGGAATAATTCTGGCGTTGAAATTGACTATCTACACGAATGATTTCTGAAGAGGGAAATATCGCACAGGTGAAAATTGGTCCGACAATCGTTTGTCCTTTTCATGTTCAATTGATTCATCGTTGTAAATCTTGGGGTTTACGAGTTATTTTTTCAGTTTCATAAATAGTATCATGCCTGGTATCATCATCATGACAGGAAGATTTAACAGGTTTCCAAAGTTTACAGGGATCGATGTATTCATGCGTGCTTCACCGTGTTCGGATCTCGTATAGAGATCGGATATAATTCATCTTCTTTTTGTGAGTACATACTTAGATCAAGTCTTAATTTAGATCATACTTAATTCAAGTCTTTGTGATAGTACATACTTGGATCTCGCTTTTTTTATCTATGGCTTGCGTCTTAGTCACGACTTTCTGAAAGAAAGAAAATATTTTTTTTAAATCCGCGGTGCGATCATGTCTAATCTACGTTCAACAATAGATTAATTGTAGAAACTGACTGAAATATCCTCGAATTCACGCCAACGAAATTGTACTGAAGGTTTGAAGATAAAAATTATCGCAACCAATTTCTTTCCAAGTATGCTTTCCGGCGACTGCCAGAGAATCAAAAACTTTATCTTGTGTCAATAATTGAAAGAACAGTCATGAATCCATTCGTCGTTCTCGTCAAAAGTCATCACAGGCCACGACGTATCGTGGTGTTGTGCTAGGGCTCCGAAACCAAGCAACATGCAAGCAGCAGTGTGGAAGACTACGTGCTTCATTAACCAGAGCTATGCTGGTAGTGGAAGGTGAGATAGTATAAAGCAAAGAAAATGTTGCTTTGTTTACCTTTTCAGTCAAAGGGAACGACCAACATGGATTTTCTTCCCGAAGTATCACGGTCGCAAAGTTACTACCTCCAAAGATTAAATCGATGGAATCGTGAGAAAAAAAACAGCTTGCAACATGGAGATTTAAAAAAGTGGCTCCTCCACCACGACAGCGCCCCTTGCGATCACAGCGTTGAGCCTGAGGAATTTTTTCGTCAGACAAACAACGAATTCCCACCCGCCTTACTCACAGCACCTGCGCACCCCGTGCGACTTCATTATTCCCCAATGAAAGAAAAGAATGGAAAGAAACATGAAAGGGTGTCGTTTTTGGGGCGTAGAATAGAGGTGAAACGAAATTCGCTCGAGGCACAAGACAGCACAACAAAAGGATGAGTTAAAGAATTGTTTTGAGTTAAGGGGCAAGTTCACTACGTCTGATGGACAATTTCGAAGGTGAAAAATGCTATGTAAAATTTAAATATATATATACATATGAAATTTAAAAAATGAAATATGTTTTTTTTAATAAGTAAAATAATTCTCATTTTTCAGTATCCCCTCGTTTTATTAATGAAAAATCTGTTATGATATTTTTTTAATATGTAAAATAATTCTCATTTTTGAGAATTATTTTGCAAATTAAAAATATGTTAATTAATGAACAATTTGTTATAAATATCAAATAGAAATTGTCGATTCTGTAACAGTGAACTGCGTATTAAATTAATGGTTTAAATCACGTTGTAAATTTTTATCACTTTTCTAGCAAATAAACATTTGAAAGAGCTCGACGTTATTCCACTCATAAGTAGCACTTCACTACTGCATAAGAGCTCCGAATCGTATTAATGTTCTCTTGATATACCATATTAGCAATAAGTGAATATTGCTTTTCGTTAAAAGATTTCATGTATAAAACGACGTTAATAAATCCATTATTAACTAAATAATTCAATCAAATGTTTGCACACCAAGTACTATTACTAGTTGATATAATAAGTGGTTGACGAAAAGATTAGTGAAAACCCCAATATGGAGCGTGGCATTATATGGATCCGAATCCTGGTCCATGAGGAAGGATGATGAGCATAGATTGGAGGCTTTTAAGATGTGGGTTTGGCGACGGATGGAGGTGAAGTTGACAGAGAGGAAAACGAAGGAAGAAGTTTTGAGAATGGTAGGTGAGGAGAGGCGTTTGATGCGAGAGATACAAAAAAGACAGGAAAGGTGGTTGAAAGGGATAGTCAGAGGGAATAAGTGGTTGAAGGTTGTACGATAATAGAGAGTAGAATGGTAAAATGGGTAGGGGTAGGAAGAGAATTTTGGACCTGGATGACAGGAAGTACGCAGATTTGAAGAGGGAGTAAAGTTTGATGGTACGCAGCCAACCTAAGCTAATGCTCATCAAAAAACCCATTTTAACTGGTTTACCTACCTACGATTACCCTTCATCATCATAATAAGTGGGCCATGTAAAGATTAAATCCATGTCTTTCGTATAGTTACGCAAAAATAATTAGCTGAATGCTGCTTCTCCTCGATTTTGTACTACCAAAAACTTAAAGCATAGCGCTCCTTTATATTCGGATTTTCTAGGTGAGTCGTGTCGTTACAGATCAACGAGTCATTTCCGTTGCAATTATATTTGGGTCATCGAAAACTAGTCCGAAACTAGGTAATCGCAAAGTATTATCTTTTTTTGAGCTTAAATAATCTTGTAAAAATCTGATATTTCCCGGGGATTTCTATGAAAGATTCTTCATTTAATTAATTTCATCGTTTTCATATTTTAGAGCCCTCCCTAGGATTCTTCACAGATTAATCACTTTTAATACACACTTTTATACAACCTCGCTGCTTGCGGTGTCCGGTCCGGTTCAAAAGACAACCCGCCATTATAGAACACCTTTCAATTACCCCACCTATAGGAGAGACGATGCTGCCAACAGTTCCTCTGCCATCGTTGCATACGATGCCATAAAACTTTGTTTTATGTGAGGTAATCAGCGTTGATCATTGTCACTTTCTCTATTTATTATGCCCCAAGACCATTTTGCATGTAGATGGAGCGAAAAAGTTATAATGTACCTTTGTTTAAGTTTAAGATTTAAGTCTATATTTTGATATAATTTGCAAGCTGTACTTATGAATCATTAAGAATCATCATCATCATCATCGTCACAAATCATCATCAAACATCATAAATGCAAGCTGTACTTACAGTATATCATGATATACCTGTATATCACACCTACAATATAACGTTAAATCAGTACTCTTCAGCACTAGCTAATGATAGTGCACTGCTGCAGCTTCAGAGAGTGAATAATGGTGAAAAGTGGCGTGCCAATCCTAGGTGACCAGTGTCAGATAAACGACACATTCTGGAGGATCCGTAATCATTCCTCCTTCTCTATAGAGAACTATGTGGCTAATTTTAAGATCAAATTCCAGGCGGAAAAATGCTTCCGTTGGAGGAAACTCGTCTTTACATTTTTTACTAAGTTAAAATTTTTACTGCCATTCTAATTGCTTTGTGTTTAAGTTATATTCTCTCTCTTCTCATTCTGACACAGGGAAATTTATTCAACGTATATAATTTCATTCAATCTAAAATGTTTCTTGTTTACAACGCATGAAAATTCAACAAGGTTGATCCGGAAGCTATTTAATTCGTTTTCGATCCACTTTTTGGTTTCGAAAATTTCGATTACATTAGACCTGGTGGAATTAGTATAAAAGCTAGGGTTTTTTTTCTACCTTAATTCCGTCGTCGTGACAGTTGATAGTATGTTCTGACTATATTCTGCCATTAATGAAAGCTATTACAATTCATAACTCCCACAATGATCAATCGTGTTCAATTCCATAATGATAATTGTTTCTCTTATACCCAAACATGATGCATTTGAAAAATTACTAATCCGGATCCTAAATTCTTATTAAGCAATCCAATGAAGCTCTTTCCATTTGCTTATGATTTAAAAGCATTCTATTATGGACATTTAAGATACGAATTTCCCAAGTACGATGTCTTAAATTTCTAATGGAAGTTCTTCCCTATTTCTACAAATTATTTCATCCACTTGTTGCTCTTCAATGCCGCTCGTAGTTTTTCGACCCCTATGGACTGGAAAGTGGAATGTAGATGGGATATCTGTCAAACTTGTTTGCATGCTGGGTAGTCGGGCTTGTCGTTTGATTAGTTCCTCTTTTTACTGCTCCTTGCTGCTGCTGTATCATTTTCATCTACGACATTATATTCTCCATTGGTTTTTGCATGTTCTAGTTCTAATCCTCATTTTATTGAAATGTTATACTTCATCAAAGGTGCCACTCTGCTCCCCTTGGTGGTAATACCGCATTCTCACTAATGGTGTCTTGCCAAGGTCACACTTTAGGCCTCAATTACAATTAATTTTTAGGGGGAATGTTACCTTCCCTATCTCTCAACCGTTTTCCTTGAATTTCTACCTTGCCAAATATGGGAATGATATCGTTTAGACTTTTCATTGCATCTGTTTAGCTAATGACCCATAGATGGTAGTGTTCATCCAATGTGAAAATGTGGCTGTGATACAAATTACAATTCAGGGTGCTTTATTCACAAAAAAATTATTTTTGGGAAATAAATATTCCTAAAAAACTACAGGCACCACAAGGAAAGGAATGGTCCACCCGATGTAACAAACTAAGAATTCATCTTCGTTCCAAACGATTTTCTCTCCACTTCTGGTCAAGCATAGATCTAGGTATGTAAAGAATTCCATCGTTTCTTTGTGGAATTCCGGGTTTAAACAATTTAATTCAATTAAGTCTCTGTATGGACAAGTACTGTGTTTGTAAATATGTTTTTGCTATTTCTTCTTGGACTAGCAGGATTCTCAACTCTCTCCCATAAGGGAGTGAGTTTGCAGTGATTATATGCACTATCTGTAAATATTTCTCAATAATTTGAATAAAAAAGGCACAAGAAATAAACACCGTTCGAAACTTAAAAATCGTGACAGATTCCAAAACGCCACCAGGCTGAATACAGTGAATGTTGGTGCAAAGTACTTATCCGAAAGAATCAAAAACTACTTCGGCTCGAGCTTAACTCGCCACCGCTGGATAAACCACGAGGATCTTCACGGGTAACTCGTGAGTCTGAAGCGAACTCTTCTGAATCACGACCAGGGGAAAGCTAAAAAAAAAGAAGGCACAGGGATAACATGAGCGAGGCGTACGAATACATGTGAGTGAGTCCCTATGCTCTGTGTGCATACCATTTTCCCGTGAGAATCCCTCGGGATCATCATCACACATTACGCAGGAGAGCCTAGGCTCATTAGAATTTCCGAGTATCGCGCGTGAGCGGGGGTGACGGAAAAGCATGCAGGGGAGACAATAATAATAATATACACCGCTAGCAATAGAAATAGAAAGAATCTGGAAGCAAAAAAAAAGTAGAAATTGTACCCTTCATAATATCGAATACCGAAATCACTCCAAAATCATTCATTCACAGCTTAAACCTCATCGGTCTTAATGAATACGTACACCAAGAGGTCCAAAAAGCAGTTATAATTAAAATATGCAGTATGGTGAGAGGGTTTTTGAGACATGGAAATGTGCTATAACCTGTGTTCTAACCAGCCCCTCCCCTCCCCCCTCCACACCAAAGTCAATTAGCCCAAACCTTTGGTATTTAATACACCCGGGATGGCTGAAATCCCAGCAAGACTGAGAAATAAAAAATGAATAATAATGATATACACACACACACCACTAAAGTAGTATATTTTTTTTAAATGTGGTTCGACCCAAGGCTGCGTCGCTTGCCGTAATTTAACTAGATCGAAAGGCGAAAAATACAAGATAAACAGCTTACCTCAAACGGGTAGTTGGTCCATAGGTATATGCCTCCGTCCCCATTCTACACCTATATTAAATTTTCTAAAAGAAAAGAAACTTTTCCATTGAAAAATTTGTTCTTTTTTTCAATGGAGATGACCTTTAAGGGAAAATATAACCATAGCGTTATAAATCATTAAAGGAACGCCATAGAACGTCCTTCGTCATTCCATAGGAGAAAAAAGCCTCCATTTTTCAAACATTGCGTTGTGTTTCAAGGCGAACGGAAGCGAGGAAACACTCCCACCATCTGTAATTCATGCAACGCACCTTACTATTTGAGTCATCAATTGCCCAGATGCTCACATCCTCGTCGTCACGAAAGCTCGGCGACCAAACAAAGGAAGAAAATTGCAAAGGATTTACGATTCACGATGTAACTTTTTTTTTCAAAAATCACCCCCGTAATCGACAGATAGAAGAGGAGGTAGGAATTCTTACGTCGGGGTCATACATATGCCGTATAATTTAGGAAACTGTCCAATGTCAGCGACCCTCCCCTAAGGGTTCGCCATAACTCATCAGGGGTGGCCAGGTCCTCCTTGCATGCCGAGAGGAGGCCGAGGTGAAGATTGCCAGAAGTCCGTGCTTGGGTAAAAACCATTTGGGATCACAAAACCCGGAAGAAAAATCACAGACTGTCTAAACAAATTACTCACCTTCCCTTGGGGTTTGCAATATGTCAAGTGCTTTTAATCCTTTTAGTGACGTGGGCCAACATATCGGCTTTTGCCTCTCCGGCCAATATATATTGGTTCGAGCATAAACAATCAACAAAAGATCATAACAACAAAAGTATAATTTTTAAACATACTAATTATATTGCTATCAGTCTACTGTTCGAATAATTAAGAAAAACAAATAAATATCCAAGAAACACAACTTGTTTTAACATATAGTTTTTTCTGAGTTTTGAAAATTTAATGCAATCCGTTCTGAATTTCTATTTGCTGGGTGCCCCTACAAATTGACGATAAACCATAAGAGGGTTTGACAATGGCAAAGTGACGTAGGAAAGTTTTAAGGTCTACCCCTTCTTGTAAAAATAAAATTATAAAAGAAATTTCATGTTTCATTTCACAGGGGCCTTACACATTTGCTGTCAGCTGTTGCAGGCTGGCCATTGAAAAAGAACTGCCATACCTGTTAAACTTGTAAGAATGATAACTAGCCAATTTTGTAAGAACAATTACAGTCATATAAAGTATAATGTAAGCACCAAGAACACATTATTGATTTGAAAGGATGATAATTTAATACTGTTGACCTAATTTATAGGAAATAAAAAAATTGAAATCCCATAATTTTTGGTACCAACAATTTATAAATTTTCAAATTCTTTTATACACAGAAACATTACTTATTTCCAATGAATTTTTATTTATGGTTGATAGGATTCAGTTTTAACACCTAATGTTACATTGCTCATGGTGCTCAAAAAATTATATTAAGATATAAAATCAATGTGCAAACATCAGGCTCTCTCTTGTAAGCTGATGGACATACTGATTATAACATTCGCTCTCAAGGTAAACAAAATAGCAAAATGCAATCGCGTTTATAAATGTTGAGCAAGACTGAAGAAGGGAAAAAAATCTAAGAATATCCAATTTTGGATAAAAAAATATGAAGAATGTGTTCCGTACAATGCAGCTATGAAAATTTTTATGATGTATTTTCAGCTAACATGTCTTCTTGGATCTTTGAGCTCATAAATAGTATTGCATTATTAATTATATAAAAACAAACTTCACTGGAAATGATTTTATTTTGATAATGTAGTGTTCCTTGGTGAATTTGGTAGGTAAGTGATTACAAATAAGCAATAAGCTAACAGAAATTTTTTGACATTGCAGAATGCATACTCAACTGTTAAATTTCACTGAACAACTGGTAAATTTTGGAAAAGTAAAATTTATATCTACATACTTCACACATGACTTTACAAACTCAAAGTTCTATACAGATACATGTGTATATTTTATATATATATATATATATGTGTATTTCAAAATTCAGAATTGTTTCAGTTCTATAAAATTTTCTATTAATTTACAGATTGTGTTCAGCTTAAAATGCAAACAAGTAGTTTCTTTTAAACTTTCAAAATTACAAAGACTTCAATGTGCCCCATGGCTATGAGTTTCATGTCCACGACTTCTAAATATATAAAACTTTTTCATATGAATATCTGTACATTTGGAAATAAAAAAGCAGCATCACAGAGGTCTACGAATAATTGGCAAGAACTGGTACGAGTTCCATATACATATTTTATATATAAGTTCGAGCACTGACACTTAGGATAGAACGGTTTATACTTGAAAGTTTGCTAACTGTATCAACAGTTTTAAGGAAGGCTCCTGGAGTAGTTTACCATTTCATCATATCAGCTTTTATATCACAAACAGAAAAATATCATTGTCAACACAAAGTGATTCCCTCATTGAAAAAAAGCATATATGTAGTTCTTAAGTTCAGAGTGGATTGCACACACACAC
>WURS02437060.1:0-15280 GCA_011762765.2 Rhinocypha anisoptera | reverse complement strand
TCAATATCAAATATTTTAAAAAATATTTTTGATTTCGAATATTTTATTAGTAAACTTTAAAATCAAAAATTTTTTAAAATTTTTGATATCAAATATTTTTAAAATACAGAGTTAAAAGAAGTTATAACTTATAAGTTATATAAAACAAAAAATACAGTAAGTCGAGTGAGTCAACAAGAGTGAGAGAGAGAGAGAAAGAAAAGAGTCAGTTAACTAATTGAGTTATTCATACAGTTATGTACGAGTGAGAGAGAGAAAGAGTGAGAAAAGAAGAGTCAGTTGAGTTGCTTTGCTTTCTTCTTCTCCTCTCGAATCAGGAGCTTCTCCTCTTTCTTCTCCTTCTTCCTTGTAGTGGCTGAATCAATTCGTTTCTCAAGGACAGATTGGAAGGATCGATAGTTAAAGGGAGAGCGAAAAAGATTTACTTTGAGAGTGTCGTCCGGGGATAACCCCGGAACGACATCAAACATCTCCGCTTTCTCCTCGTTGCTATAATTAAAATTGTTTTAAAAAATTAAAATATTGTAAAAATAAAAATCATAATACATACATTGGTTTCTTCTTGTAACGGTTTCGGGTATCGAAAACCCAAAGGCCAGCTTCTTTAAGTGCTATTGAGCGCGAGTAGAAAATATTGTCGAGCTTCTCCACCAAAACATCCTATAGGATTCATAGATTCATATAATTTAATAATTATAATATTTTAATCGATTAATCGACACTTACGGTGAGAGAAGTTCGAGGGTCTGGTTCAGACTTTGAACTAAAGAGATCTCCAGGGAAATCCCTGCGGTAGTCTTGATAGTACTCTGCAAGCTGAGAGTTTTCATTGGCAGCCAGAACCTTGGTGACGACTTGGTACAAAACTGATTTTGTTATCAGATATGGATAGATCACGTGGATCTTTCGAAAAATATTAGAGGCTAAGTTCCCCAATAGAAGGTGAAAGTCCTTCTTGACGTGCCCACCGTAACCCTTTTCAGACACCGGCTTCTTGATAAGAGAAATAATCGAAGCTGGAGAGTGCTTCATTGATGCAACCATGAAGTCATGGTGAGCCGGAAAGAGAAGGGAGGTATAGGCATACTGATCGTCACCCATTAAAATAAGAGGCTGATCAGCTCGAACATAGACTTGTTCAACATGAACCTGTTCAAATTCAACCGAGTCTTCGTTCTGTTGGGAAACTTGAGCTCGTTCTAGTTTCTCCATGTTTTCCCATTCTTCTCGTTGTTGTTCTTGTTCCACATCTGGTTGCTCATCATCTACAAAACAAAATAATTTTTACCAAAACTTTGATCAGTATTTTTTCTAAAAACTTACCGATGTTATAAATGTTTTCATTGTTTTCTTCATCACTGGACATAATTTCAGAATCCTCCGAGCTGGATTCGGGCAATTTAGGCAACATGTTTTGCATCAATTTCAACTCACTTTCAACCTTGTTCAAAGCGGCATATTCTTCCTCAGAAAATCGGTCATTTATACTCTTAAGAGAGCTATTGCGATTGATGTTGCTTCTTGTCTGTTTCTTCTTCATTGGAGTCTTCTTAGGTTTTTTTTATTTCTCGCACCTTCGGGCAACTCCGGGCACGGCTTTTGCGCGGGTAGACCATTTTAAAAAACCAAAGGTAGTAGCACGAGCACAAGTTCCCGAGGAGGAGGAAGAAGAAGATGAAGAAAGTGAGGTTAGCGATGAAGAGGAAGAAGAGTTTACAGGAGGAATTCAATATGGCGACTTTGAATCATCTGAAGAGGAAGGTGAAGTTGAGGAAGAAGTGTCTCACCGAGAACAAAGAAGAGAGGAAGCATTTGAAACTTATGATGACAGCATGATCGATTTTGTTAGTATGGCTATTGCTAGGACTTTAAAATATAAAGAATCATCATTTTTTAAAAGTCTCAAGCGTAGGTTTGCTAAAAAACACGTGGACTATGCTTACACGTGGTTCATTGACACAATTCGAAATAAGGTTGAGACAAATAGCCCTTTTGAAGATGTCAAACATATCATGATTAAGGATGTGGAAAAAATGAAAGAGTATCCAAACTTTATTAGTTTAGATGGTGTTCATATTTGCGATGAAATTATTCGATTTATTAATAGTCCACATTTGCAAGATGTTTATGTCTCAACTCTTCAAACTTATCTTCCATCAAAAGATTTGATCATTAACGGTGAAATTGTTGGCCAATGTGTAGATGTGGGAGATCTGACAAAACTGATTTTGGAGAATAACATGGACATCATTCACGGACTCAAAAGTGAAATACAAAACAGAAATCAAAGTTCAAACAAAATAGATAGTGAGTTAGCTTGCAATCCAGTTCGACGCAGCAAACTGATTGGAAAAATTCGCTTGAGAACTGGTGCAGATGATTTTGAAATTTCCAAGAATCATAATCACAAATTTTTGGCTATTTATCTCACTATCTCAAATATTTCATCAAAAGATCGCTTGAAGAGGTCCAGTGTTCATCCTATCTATTTGGTTCAAAGATCAAAACTGAAAGATATGGATATTTCAATTGGAGAAGTAATGAAAAAATTAGCTAACGATTTTAAAACCACCAATCAAAATGGTATCATCATCAATAGCGGTAATCTAGATAAAGAAAACAAACCGGTGTTTTGGAAGATACAGAATGTTTTTTCTGCCATGTGTTGCGATAACGCAGGTGCGTACGAATTGGGTGGATGGAAACCGGGATTCGGCAATGGGTTCCGTTGTCGGTATTGTGGTGCAACCAAGACACAAATCCAAAACCATCAAATTCGACCCATTTTCTCTTGCGATCACGAAAGTGAATATCAACAATTATTTGATGAAAATGGCGTCGTCAAGGATAAAAATAACAAGTTTGGGGTCAAAACAAAGTGTCCACTATCAGATCTTGGATGTATATTTTTGATTTTTCCACCAGACCCTCTTCATGATCTTTTGGAAGGTGCTTCAAAAGATATGTTGTTGAGATATGTCTTGGGTGGAGCCATTAATCTGAATTCTAAGGATATAGTTAAGAAAATCCAAAAGTTCAAATTTACAAATGGTAAAATCAAAATACATTTCAAAGGATCAGAAAAGGGTTTTGAACTCAGTGGAGCTAAAGCTTTACAGGTTTGCTAAACAATTTTGTGTTTTATTTGTTGTTTATTTGTTGTTTTTTGTTTTAGAAAGCTGAGCTTATTGCCCGATTATCTAAAATTTTCTATGGTTGTTTAAAGCGTGAATCTGACGAATATAAGCTTTATGAGTTGCTTCGACAGTTCACGAAATTAGCATTTTCGTGGGAATATTCAGAAAATGAGGTGGACAACTTTGAAATGTGGGCTACTGAGATGATTCAAATTGTAGTTCAACTCGAAAAGAAGAGAGCCAAGAAATTAAAGAAGCCTTTAAAAGCAAACATTGTCTGGCCGAAACTTCACTTTCTCACCCATTATTCGCAGCTGACACGATTGTTTGGGCCTTTGGTGTTCTGGTCGACTCTGAATTTTGAGAGGAAGCATCAGGTGTTTAAGAACAAAGCTAACACCATGCAAAATTTCGTAAACCCTGCTAAGAGTTTCATGAGTCGAGAGCAAGTTTGTTTTTCTCTTGATCTTGCAGAACCTAAGTCGACTCTAGGAAATCTTCCAAGAAGTGATTTTCGGTTTTTGAATTCCCTCACCAAAGATAACAATATACTCGACGAAAACGAACTGCGAAAATACGTTCTTCCTGTAAAACTACATCCACATCCTATTTCCACACAGTTGATACAATATATATATATATATATTTGTTTTTTATTAATATATCAAAATTTCAATTTGGTTTTTTAATAATACACGGCCATTATTTTTTTCATATTTTACTGTAAAAAATTAACCTTGTAGTATACATAAAATACACATTAAGGTACATAATTTCAAATTACATTTTTGAGAAATAAATATTAGGCGAATATTACATTTAAAATTGTTAGTTGGTGACCAGCGCTAATGCAAGAAATTTCTATTTAATTGTAGGCGATAAGATTAGATGTTTTTAATTCCGGGCTTAAATTTAGGAGTTTTGAGCAAGTGTTTAAGTATTTATCTCCAAGTCATGATGCGTACTGTTTTACTGTCTTTTAATTATAAATATGAAGTATAATAGTAAATAACTTATATTTTATATTGTTTTTCCCTTTGAGTGCAATGAAATTTTAATGTGAGAAAATATTTAACATTCTTACTCTTTGAACACTCATTAAAATATGGCCTATAGTAATTCCTTAGAATTATTTACCGTTTGGGATGTATTTAGTTATTAGCATTACTATTTGCATTGTATTAGTAACCAATTGGAGCGGACTTAACCCATATGGCAGCACAAAATGGTGGATGAAAATTTTTTCGACTAATGTATGAAGAAATTTCATACACAGTTAAAATTTGGATGCAGCTCACAACTCAACTATAACTCAAGTTCAAATCTTGAATCATGACCGACACATAAATATCTCTTTTCAAAGCTTTTATTTCAGTCATTAGATTATATCGCATATTTACTTGATATTTTAATGATTCTATAAGTTTTTTCCTAATGTGTATATAATCCTAAATCCAATATTTATTTTTATATAGAGTATCAATTATTCTTTTGTTAACTACGTATCCCTCCATGAAGAATTTTTTATAATTTCAAACGCTAGTTTAAAATTATAAATTATTCATCACTGTATGAGGGTAAAAGAATTATTTTGCCTATCTCTTTGCAAATTTTATGAAGCCGTTAAGCAACAGTAATGACTTTATTCCACTACCCATGAGTCATTTGCGAACAGCGACTACCTTCCTTGAAAAGTATGACAAGCTTTAGCTTTCTATCAAGAATTCCTTCTTCGTGAGAGAATACATTCTTAGGTTTTCAAACCGACACAGTCAATGCATGCGTGTCATTTCCTCAGTGTATTCGTAGATATGACATTGACATATTAGAAAATTGAGAAGTGGGCGTGCTTCATGCTTGCTTTGAACTAATAAGTCACGTTAGAGATAAAAATATAGTCCAGGAAACAAAACACTTTGTATTTCCACATTAAACGTGTATAGATGCATGAATATTAGAGAGAGTTACCCCATTCGTTTTTATTGTTAATGTAATTGCCTTTCTGTCAAGATACTTAGATATACTTCACATTATTTTATAGGAAGGACAATATTTGCGATTAAAATGCGTCCGAGAGAATAAGAAATATTTTTTTAATGCAAAATAAGTAGTAAATGACACGCGTGAAAGAAATCATTTCACTAATATAATTTCATATTGTAAATTATGTTTTAATGTTATATTAAATTATATTTTAAATTATGTTGTCAACAACAATTCTATTATTCTACCTATCAACAAAGTGATTAATATACCTGCCTTATATTTCCAGAAGTATCATTTTGTGCTACTATGGCTAGTATTTTCTTCTGTCATAACAGCTGCTTTCGCACTGTTTAGTTTCAGTGACTGATGATCATTATTAGCAGTCTAGTCGATATGCTAACGAATGAATGCAGCTCACTCTGTGGTGAGTTCCATTTTCCTGTAAATATGATGGAAATTGGATTTTAAAATTATTAGTTCATTATGTTTAGAACGCTCCAAGTACATCGTACCTTAACAGCTTCAGTAATTTCATCTGAAAGTCAACGGGAAATACGTCATTACTCTGCCGAGCACACCTATTAAAAAATTTTTTATAGGATCTAGGTATAAATTAAATTCCATTGTCATTATTAGAATGCTATAATCCAGTGGAAACAGTGGAAAATTATATTTAAAATTTGCGTGGAAATTTAAGGGGTTGGAAGGTCACAGAGTCGCTTGCAGGGCACTTTCAATCTAATCATTGGACTGTAATTACTAACAAGAGATGATGTACGTATATATTTTCCAAATTAAAAAAGTTTATTTTGTGATTAGGTTTTTGAGGTTTAAATAGGTCAAATCAAGTATCATTTGTTCGTGTATATTCGTGTGAATCTGCATAGACAAGCCATTTTAGTTTTTCGGAAGTAATTTATCCTTAATATCTTGTTTCACATGTTGGGTTCCTTCTCAGATAAATAAACTGTGATAACTGTGCTCGTTTTTCAAATCTTTAATTCTTCCTTTAGGTGAGTTTAAAATCATATCCTCATTTAAATGTTGCAATTAGCATTCGCTAGTCTGATTTCCCTCAGATAATGACTGCATACATTTGTTCTGATACTCTTTATCATTATAGCATTCCGCCATTAAATTTCAGAATTTACCATGAAAATATTATATAATATGTTCAAAATATTCGAAATGGCACTTTCTTTATTTCCATTTGCTAAATAAATAACTACGAACACATGCTCTGTATGATTCGCATTTTAACTCATGGAGTGCAAAAATATTTTAGATCGCCATCACATGGTTAGTTTCTCTGTGTCAGTTTCAACCGCTCTGATTTTACCTACAAATCTTATCAACCATATTCATAATATATCCCATTAATTGTAAAGAGACTTTAATAAAAATAAGTATAAGTAATGGAGGGTATAATATCCTGTCCTTTCTGCATTACATATCCGTAGGTGTTCTGTTCATGTCATGACTGAAAAGACCCTATGAATTTAAAATTCAGACTAGTAGAGAAAAAATCCTGAAGGGCTATTTCCGAGGAATGTTTTGAATTTTTTTATTGTTTAAATTTTCAAAAAGTTTGCATTTATGTTATCAAAATAATTTTATGCACGTGAGCTCTTATCGAACTGGATCGGAAATTCGATTCCACAGTTGGCCTACATGGAATCTCTCCACCCTTCGTTCAACTTTTAATGCAATCTCATTGGACTCGTAATGAAGTGATTACCCCGAATCTATGTACGTTACACCTCCTCGAAAAAAAAAAATCTTCGTGATAGCGCAAAGTATACTCTCTCAAATATTTCTGGTTTAATTTTTCGCAAGGGTAAATCGAAATTTCCTTTGCATAAGGCTCAAAAAACGACCAGCCCGTCATATATGAACCCCCAGTAAATGCACGGAAATGGACTGTCATTAGAGTAATTGAGGGCAAGAGGAGTGGCGATGATTGAGAAGAACAGACTTTTTTTTCCATTTTTAAGAGAGAATAGTGTCAACTTGTATTATGGTGGACATGTTCGTAGTGTTTTGGTTTCGGAAAATTGGATTTTGAATGCCGATACGGAAAACCTCTCCGAGATGGGTACGATGGGCGCTTGGGAATGAAAATTCCGCCCTACTCCACCTCACTTCCCGATGTCTATTAAAGGGGGAAGCAGATTCTCTCTCACGCCATTACACGCCAAGCTTCAAGATACCCCCTGCATCATATAGATGTTTATTCTCTCCCATTCATATTTCCCTTTCGCCCTTATCTATCATCACTTTTATCGCATTCGTTGTCTAGGTTACCCCTTACAAGGTCGTCAATCGTATTTTGTATTCCTACTTCTTTTATCCTTCCCCTTATCTCTCTCTATCCCTTCTTTCGGATTTCTTCTTCTGAATATTTCAGCAGCGCCCTCTTTTACTGACTCTTGTTACGCGTTTACGTTTTACTAGCAGATTATGGGTTATGGAAAGACACTTTGCAAATCCACAGATATACGTTAACTTAATTAATGAGTCTCACTACGCTGTAGCATCATCAGGCCCATCTGTGGTCTCTACCATCAAGTATAATCATGTGTCAACAAGTACATGCAAATCTGTGGATTTGCAAAGTTTCTTTCCTAAACCAACGTTGGAATTCCGGAATGTATCGGCCGCCACCATCTCTTTCTTCTAGCAGATGTTTTACTACTCCACGTCATAAAAAAGTAATTTTTTAATATATTCAGTTAAGAAATTCTCCAGAAATGAACTCCAGTTTTGAGCTTTCCAAATTTTACCTTTACATCTATTTTTTAAAAATCCAATGTCTCCTCAAACTTTTCTTGGACTTCATCTGTTGACGCTTATCTGACACGAGTATTGGATTTTTTTTACATTTGATGAAGTTTTTCTTCTTCCTTAATTCTCTATACTTCAAAACTTAATTATTTTTGCAACGATTTACCGTGACGCACATACTTTTTGGTTTTCAATAAAATTGGCGCATGAGTCTTAATAATATGTTAACTACAATAGAGTCGTTGAAGATATTATTTTTCATGATTTCTACAGTTCTGTATTATTTTTAATTTCACTCTGTGCATAGAGTGGGAATACCTACCGAAACTCTTTTATCTGGGAATGTTTTTCAAACAACTGCGTTTTCACCACTATTATCCAAATTTTAATAAAGTCAAAGCAAACTTGAATAAACTATTACGATTTTTGTATAGTCCCAGAGTAATGAAAACACTGGATATTAATTGTGTTTGTAGCAGTTAACATTTGCAAAAAGTTACCCATGCTGAGACTTATTTAGAATAAATTATGCTCTTTGTATTCAAATCGTAATGTGGTAAATATTGTAGTAAATTCGTATATTTCCTACAGCAGGGTACAGTGATGCTCATAGATACGCTAAGTGAGTAGAACTAATGTCTCTGTTGAACTTATCCATTGGATAAGGTTAGTTTATTATTAATAAATTATTATGATAACATACTTCCGTTAAGGTTTGTTTGATTAAGATTGTCCAACACATTAACTTAATAAGAGGAAATGATTTTAATATGTTGTGCTTATCGAACTATAGCAGATTAAATTATAGCTAGTAATCACCAGCAAACATGTGGTCTAATCTCTGACTTGTACTCAGGTCAATTTATGGTCCATGTTCCTTTACTACGCATCTTACATCCATTGTACCGTACTAACGACCAATTTTTTCGTCCGTTAAATGATGTGACATAAACTGAGTCGTTAAAAACATACATCCGTGATTAAAGTAACTCATCTTCGTAAGGAATGACATTTTGTTTGCATTACCGTTCCCTTTACGGCACTTCGGCCAAGGCCGATATTGGATTTTAAGTACTCAAAAACGCATCGGAATAACCAATTTCCCAATTTGGGACACAAATCCCATTCGCGACCCGGCTTCATTTATTTGGCCTAAACAGCGTCTCCTCCTCTACCCCCTTGCTCTCTTATATTCTTTCTATCTCTCTCTCTCTCTCTCGCCCCCCCCCCACCCTCAACCAACCTCCCACACCAACCTCCTCCTATTCCTTCCTCCCCCTACCCCTCCTCCCCCCCTCCCCCCTCTTTCTCTCACTCCCCGTCACTCCACCGGCACACCCCCACCCTCTTACTTGAGAAGGCGATTCCAACGATTTATCGACCGCCTTCTCTCTCCCTCCCTCTCCCTCCTTCTCCCTCCCTCTTTCTCCCTCTATCCTTCCCTCACTCTCCCACGGCGGCACCGAAGCGGAGAGAGGGGGGTGGGTGGGTTGAGTCAATCGAGGGCCGAATTGCCGAAGCGGGGATTCGGGAAAATTAGGATTGTCGATATGGCCGCTACCTTATTTGTTTTTACTCCGTCGTCGGTCATCTTGAGGGTCGATGATGAATTTTCACTCTAGTAGGGTTCACATTGTGTGTGTGTGACACGTGATTATCATCTTTGCTCCGCCGGTTAATACAGCCAAATGTCTTTTCTTTTTTTTTTCTTTGGGTACCTTCGAAAATTCCCCCCCCCCCCCTCCCCGTCTCGTATTTTGGAAAGTTGACTTCCGCGTCGCATTTTTCCCCTCTTTTTTCAAAATTATAAATGGAAAGCCAATTATTTTTGCGGCATTAGTTTTCACATAATAATTGTTTCGAAAAACTGATCTGAGTTCTAAATACGTCTGCCTAATACTCTGCAAACCACCCCAGGGGCGTGTGGCAGGGGATGAGTGACCCATTACCAGGCATGCATTCCCACATGGTTGTGGTGATATTTGTTTTGATCTCTAATTGTACGAGGAAAGAATGTAATTTTATATCTATCCTTTCTGCGGTTTCTCTGTCTCTCTCTGATTTTTGGTTCGTGATATGATCTACGTCCAAGTAATACCCTGCAAGCCAGGCATGCGTTCCTACATGCATATATTACGATAGACATAATTCACATGCGTAGAAACTAAATACAATTGCAAAAAATTTCATTGATAAAAGAAAAAAACATGTCATGCGGGAACAAAACCAGTTAAAATTGAATTTTTTTTACATGAAAGATAATATACATATATACATTAGCTAGCCTAACTATTATCGTATTAACATTTATTTTTGTCTCTAATTGCTCGCGGAAAAATTGACATTTTACATATCTATTTGTTCGAGATTCCATCTCTCTGATTTAAACTGAAATAACATGGTGTGATAATTGATACGTTTTCATTTATAAACATCAATATTTTCCATATTGGAGAAATGTGCACAAGGCACCATTCTGTATTTATATTCGCATTAGCTCCTTCTTCCTCTTCACTCAAAATTTTCTCAGCTACTCATGACATTTCATAACTTTCCACTTCTCTTTTCAATGCACATCCCTTCTTCTCCATGATCAATTAAACTTTCCCATGTTTTTATTTGACCTTCTTTTTATATATCCCAAGTTTCTTAGGTAGTCACAGTATCAGCATTAAAAAAAATGTTCGCTTTTGAAGTTCCAAGTGTACTTTTCATTATAATTTCGAAAATTCCCAAAAGTGAAGTGAAAATAAATAAAAGTTGAAGTAGATAAAGTTTTTTTTTGTAAAATATGGAGTAATTATGAAGAATTCTTCAGCGCAAAAAACTTCGATAGGTGTTTGATAGTTCGTCTCCATGACAACGACAAATGCAACAGTCTACGAGGATCGCAAAATAGAAAGTTCAAGGACTAGGATAATGTGAGAGTCATCAAAAAAAAGTGTGAGAATAGATAAATTGAATGTCTATGAGGTGATCCTTTAGTGAGGAAAGGGATGCATGCAGTGCAGCTACTATAATTAAACCACTGTTGGATAAAATCATCAGACATAAGGGGTGGTAATCCAATGTTTTGTGGATTTTTAATAAGGTATTTTTCAGATTCAAGGGTATAATCAATGTTAGTCACATTTAAAAACAAAATAGGCGTGGCCGGAAAAGACTCATGTCTCGTATATCGTATTTACTCGAGTTATTTCTCTCCCTATATTTCCCAAATAACCAGCATTAACGTAGGGTCAAAAAATTAATACTTAGTCTTATATAAGAGTAAGAAAACATGTTTACTGTTTTTATTCATAAACAGTAAGCACCTATAATAATTATACAAATAAGATACTTATATAACTTAACTTTTTTACGTATTACACATTATTATGGCCTCTGTATCTATCTCCTCTTATTCCGAGAATTCCTAATCTTGGAGGAAGGAAATTATTTATTTATATTTATAATTTGCAGTTGCCTACAAAAGCCAAGTGGCAAGGAGGAGTATAAATAAAAAGAAGGACAAGTATACACTCATTACAGTAATTCATAAATCACATGTAACGTGTAGCCTATTGCCTACCTATTGTTGTGATGTTGTGTACTGGCCATTTGTTTCATTGTTGTTGATTTGGAGTATAATTTCGGATGGATGATTGTTGGAAAGTTTTTTTTTGTCTGTGTGTAAGGAGAAGAGCGAGGATTGTTGTGAAGGAATAGCGGGGACTGTTGAGTGCTAAGTGGGAGGGGATTGTGAAGTGAGAAATGAGAGATTAATGACGTAAATTTGTAAGTGTGCTGCGGTTTTTTTTGTGTACTCCCGAGGAGGAGAATGGTACAAATAATTCTGATGTTATAATATATATATATTCCCAAATAACTTGGTTTTATATATTTACCATCTCAGGTCCTAAATCAACCTTCAGTTTGGTGGCTGTCACCCTGGTTCGCCCATTACAGTAAGCCTATTACGGCGCGGAAATGAGACTGCTTCCTAGATAACCTACTAACCTAGGGGTACCTTTGCCGTCTCCTTCACCGTCCCTTCTGCTGTTCACTGCGAGGATTTCGGTTATTCCCTGAACATTTCAAGGTTTTTATTTCAACCTGGCTTATTTTCGAAGGCTGCATCTATATTATCTCTTTCTCCGTAACGTCTTCACCACCAAGTGAGATTGGATTTAACAGCCTTTATTACACTACAGCCTTTGATTTTTCCAGGTGGAACTGTTACCCGAAAAAATTCATTCCTTTTTGGCTTAGCTCCGGGTCACAGGGATTTTAAATCGGGATCCATTCTCGGCAGAAGTATCTTATTAAGACCATGGACCTGCTAAGCCACCCTTCGTATTGCACCGCTTAACGATATACACGGTGTGCTATATGCTCGAAATATTCGATCTAACAAGAAACTAGTTGAAATACTTTCCAGATTACGTGTACTTGAAAAATGATACATTGAACCTTTTAGAAAATGAGGAGGATATTTATCAAATGGTGGTCAAGGTGGGAGGTAATAAGCTCTTGAGCTAATGGTTATTCTGAACGCTCTAATTTTGGGTCTAAGTAATTAACAAATGTAAGTTTTAATTTTCAAAGACATGAGCATTTTTAATTTGATGAGCTTAATTATACATTTTAATTTTAACACACATCTGACGAACTTCCGTTCGATATCCTTCGCAGCCACTACCATGCCACCGCTTACCTATTTGTAACTTCATAAATGAATGAAACTGATTATGAGTCTACGTCAATCGATCTAAAGCCACGCGATGCCCTATAAATGTCCAATAGCGGTGTTGAGAGTTTCAAAGCGTCTCGTGCATGAGTTGCGAGCAAACTTGAGGGCCGAAAGAAAACAGTGTGCTCTTCCGTTTACCGCGACGGGAGATCAAAACCTCTCGCAAAACCCCTTTCTGAATCCCCTGGAAAGTTTCGAGGATAACGATAACTGGCGAAGTTCATACCTCGCATTCGCCTCAAGCGTGATCCAAGGTTCACACTACTATCCAACTTTTATGATGTGTCGTGACGCCTGGAAGACGACTCCGAGGCGAGTAATACTCGTTTATATCGCATTGCTTCGACGCGTATTGAGAAGTTCTTTTGAGCCATATATGTATGTGCCAAGTAAATATCCTTCGTTTACAGAATTTTCCAACGTGACATTTTAGTCTTTGAATACTCCCTGGAACGTAGCTAGAATTGTGTTAGTGAAATTCGTAAGAATCATCAGAACGTTCCAACATAAATATCGCTCTACCATATATGAAGGATGTTGAATTGAATTAGTGGCCCGACAATGTGAGTTCAATGATAATGGTCCAGTGGTCCAATATAACATTATTTTAAAATCACTAATAACGATTTTATGTCATACTGCCGCAAAAGAAGCAAAACCACCTTGAAGATGATTAATAAAGTAAATTGAAACTTAAGCTCGTTTACCATTACTTTTGGCTAAGGACTAATATGTTCGAAAAAAAACACACACACACATACAGTTGGTAGGTGTGGAAATTCATTTTCACTCGTTCGACTGCTCTAATTTTTTTCAATCGCTACTGCTATACATTTTAGAAATTTCCTACCTAACCCCAATCATTAAGGTAACAGGCATAAGAAATAGGTACGTAACATAAAAAATTTACTAATGACAAATATAAGAAAAATAATTGTTATCGCTGCGTCACGTAATACAACATTCGTGCACGGGAAGCGTTGACGCATGGATTAAAAAATAATTTATCGTTCCTAAATGTCCAGAATGTTCCCTGTCATCCGAATTTTCGCGATTTCTACAGGCATTTAGGCCTTCTAAAATGCCTCCTAACGCAGTGTAGTTTAAAATGCCTCCTAACGCAACATACAGTTTAAGAAACCCCCAGTTATAAAACATAAAAACAACGGCGTATATACCTCTTATTTGTGAGCAATTATTTTTGGCTCCGTGATTTTTAAAAAAATCAATGTTACTGCGTATTTATCCTTCTACATCTTTTGTTGGTAATTTGGTAAAAAGTAGAAAGGAATAAGTACCATAATCAGAGCCGCATTATGACACTTAAACGATTTAAAAATACCCCAGAGTTATTATTTTGGGATAGGGATGCAATATGACCGCGGTCGTCAGCTCACGCTGATGTACACGATCCATCGAGTAATTAGTTCAACGCACAGAAAAAGTCTCGGACCACTGACTCTCTCGTTCCTTTACAGAGCACAGCCTCTCCTCCTCTTCCACTTGTCCATCATTTTGTTCTCAATCTCGCTCCCCAATCCCCTCCTCTCTCTCTCCGATCGGATGATCGGATGGTAGGAGAGAGTAGATCTCTCTATACAATCTCAGATCTTCCATCTCTCCCCTCTCTCGGCGCAACGTCACGTTAACACTCTGGCTCCCCACTCCATCTAGTTTCCGGCTCTCGCTCGATCACAGAAATTCTCCACGTTCGACGAAAGGTGTGGGAGACCCGAATTCACGTTTTGATGGATTGCCTCTACCCTCCAGACTCCCAGATCCCGCGTCCATCCATTCGCTTATTAGGATCAGTCTAGATCAGAGGATGGGAATGTTTAAAAGACGCGAAGACTCAGTGCGAAGATCAGGGGGTGTACGACTGAGACACCTACGGTCCTTTGTTTTTCGTCCGAAATCCCCCATTTATATAAGTAGATCAGAAAATTTTCACAAAATATTCGCGAAGATAAGAGCGAAGAGACAGATATTTAATCTCTTGATTCATAACGAAAAATTAAGGAAACTGGATTGTTTAAAATAAACATATTAGATATTCGTTCCCTCCCGAAAATCCCTACTTTTATCCGCAAACGTTCCTCCACACACCCTTGAACCGGCTTGCGGGGTAGAGTACGGTACATCGTCTACATCAACTGCATCTAACTCTCTGTCTCTCTCCTTAATTAAATCCCTTTTCGGAGGCCCTTTTCGGCAAAGACTGACAGTCTTTGGCGATCGAATCTTCTTTCCAGTATCAAAAGTGGGGGGGGAAAAACGCTTCATGAGTAATTGCGGAATTTCATCCATTTAATCGAGCAACTTTCAATGGTTCGCACTCAAACATTCGAGATGTATTACTCTACTAACTTCCAAATGATTTAGAACGAGCGTTAGTAAAGCAGCTGAACTTTCGATGTGTTTTTGTGGTGGAGTAGTGTTCTAAAGATTTATGCGGTCCAAAATGGTCGTTCACCGGATTAAAAATTTCCAACGGTTGGGAATTTTAACCCGTTGGGTTAAAATTCACCCGTCTCGATTGCGGAACTTTATAAAAAAAAAGCCATATTCACTCATTGCGTGACCCCTCTTATCTCCCTGACCCCCACTAAATCCCCTCCCCCCCTAATTACCCGCCCGCGAG
>WURS02437049.1:0-15281 GCA_011762765.2 Rhinocypha anisoptera | reverse complement strand
ATAAAAGCATATATATATATATATATATATAATGTATATGAATATATATATATATAAATATAGATAGGTAATATTTTTTGTATGCTGAGCGATTTGGCCAATATTACAAACTCCAACTCACTCTATTGCCGACGTTTCAATTTATTTTTAAATCATCATCAGGGCAACTTAGTTTTATCCAAGATCAATGTGACCAAAGTTTCATTCTATGCATGGTGTACGAAAACCATTTGGGAGTTTGTAATTGACCAAATCCCTCAATATACAAAAAATCACCTATGATATATGTTGACTTACTAAGAGGAAATAATCTAGGTACATAATTTCCAATTTCTTGTTAAAATGTTATAACATTTTATTAGAGACAAGGCATATATACATGAAAAATTAAGCCCTTAAATTTTAACATGTAAATAATTTTTAGTATGAAAGAAAGCAGTTGAATAACACTAATATAAAATTTCACTTCCAATAAGACTTTGTACCCCTATGATGCACAGGTGCATTATATGTTACTATGTTGAAGTATGTTTACTATGTCTATGTGGTTGTTCATTCATCATTTCATGGCTTGGTGGGCCTTAGCCTCTTCCAAAATTGACCCCAGATCTTTGTTATCTCCAAATCTTTTCCTTCAACCTTTAATGCGTATTGACTGCATATTTTTGATGACACTGTCAATCCTTCTTAGCCTTGGCCTACCCTTCCTTCACAAGTTATGTCACTTTTCCATAAATATTCTTGTAGGCATCCATTCTTCTGTTACTCTCTCTATATGTCCCTGCCACTCTATTCTCCAATCATTAAAAAATCTGACTATATGGCCTACAATTATGTGATCATTCTCTGTATTATATATTGTTCCCTAATCATTGTTTTTTTCACAGATTCCTATATGTTCCTAAGTACATTGTATCTGTCATTCAATTACTCTAATAACACTTGCATCCAAGCTTTTTATGGCCCATGTTTCTGAACTGTATATGATAACTGGATTACTAGACAAAAATCTCTTATATTTTGAATTTTGTGCTTGTAATAAGCTGGTTCCTGAACAGCTATTTGTTCACGATTACCTGCCTGTCTTTTTCATTTATATCATTTTATTGGATACTATTACCCTCAGGTATCTAAAGTGGGATACTCCTTCAATTGACAGCTCTTTAGCAGCTCTATGAATCTCTGGTTGGACATAAACTTATACTTTGTTTTGATCAATTCTTCTCAAGTCTTGCACCAGGTGTGTCTTAGTGGAATGAAATCATTTGCTTTGAAAAACAACGAAAGTTAATTATTGAAACATTGGCCCTCCAAGACACTCTTGCCTGGTTCAAGAACTGACAGGAATTTATCAATACCATATGCTGGGAAAACAATAGATCATATTTTAAACTTTGTGCTTTTCCATTTGCTTCTAACCTGATACTTTTGTCTATTTCTGCATACATTTTCATAGTTTTGTGAGCTGATGTTGTTATAATTACAACATTATCTGCATCTGTGCCTATCTGGCTTGATATCCTGAAGATAGTTCACTTCTGATCAATCTCCCTTCTCCCTATTTCAATCCTCCGTTAAATCCAAATTTTTCACTCAAAACATTATTTACTTTTATATTTGTCATAGGGTCATTCATGATCATGTTACTGATCTTATAATTTTTGGTGGGATGCCATGTTCTTCTACTGCCAGATACAATCTATTCCGGTTATTGCTGTCATAAACCTGTCTGAGGTATATAAAAAATATAAATCTAGGTCATAAGATGTCTTCATTGAATGAAAGGTAATCTACCAGTTAAGGTAGGTTTTTTGATGAGCATTAGCTTAATGTCTTCATTATCTATCTTAAAACAAATATTTGATCAATAGTGCCTCTGTTAGATTGAAATCCACACCAGTACTCTATGATGGAATCCTCTGCATATAGTTTCAATCTCTTGCTAATCAACAACAAAATATTATATACCACACAAAACAATTAGGTATCTCTATTATTTTCATATATTAATTATTTCCCTTTTTATTAGCTGAGAGAATTTTATTCCAATTTTCCATATTATCAGTTTTCCATACCCTCGAAATGAATCTATATATGCATTCTTAAATCAGAGATATTAACTGGCTTTAAACAATTGTATGATCATGCTATCTTCACTTGATTTCTATTGCTGCCCATCTTCTTCAATACTGATTCCATTTCATCTATGGTTGTCCCATGTACTGTCTTCCTAGTTTCATAATTATTTTCTCTCTTCTGTGCTATATATATACTACCTCATCTTTTCCTTAGAACTGGAGTCTTTTAAATATTCTACCCATTTGATTAATACATTCTCCTCTTCCAGTATTATTCCTCCATTCTTATCCTTATGCCCTTTCACACCTGTTTCAAAGCCTTATCTCATCCTATCTGCTGTTGAGTACAATTTTCTTACTTCACATTTTTGGTGCAAATCTTCAATTTCTTGAATCTTCATTTTTTACTTTCATCTTTTGTTTGCATATTCTAGGTTTTTTATTTATAAATTCCTTATACTACTCAGAGTTGCTTCGAGTTTAACTCTACATTTTTTCTCTATATCACTGTTTTTTTCTTCTATAGCTTGACTGCCTTCTTCATCATACCATTCCTGACTTCTCTCAATATTCTTTTCACCAAAAGTTCTTGTGCCTCTTCTTTTACCACTCCTTTGATCATTTCCCACTCTTCCTCTGGTCCCCTCTGCCTCTCAGTATCCATTTCTTTCAGTTTATTCTGTTTATTCTATTTTTCCTTAATTTTTATCTCATATCCTACTTTTCACTCCCAGAGCACTAATTAATTTCCCTCTTATTTGTGTTTTTGCTACATAGTGGTCACCATCACAATTTGGTCCCTCATAAGATCTTGAATCAATGACTGAGAATGCATACCATGCCTTAATCAATATGTGATTAATCTATTATATGTGTTCCATCTGCCTAGGAGGATTCTTTAATGATCAAAATATGTAGTTACTCTTCATGACCATGTTGTTTCATACTGAAAACTTGTATAGGATGTCAGGTTTTCATATAGAGTATGATTGCCTGGATTCCCCTCTTAGATATCCCTCCTTTCCCACCTGAGCATTCAAGTCCCACATTGCCATTAGCATGTCATACTTCTGTAAGTTCACACCTGCTTGTTCCAAGTCATCAAAAAACTCCCTCTCTACCACTTAATTCTCTTCTGTTGGAGCATGGGCACTTGTAATAGTTACATTCCCAAATCTTCTTCTCAATCTTAGTCTACACATACTTTCTCTAAATACTTCAAATTCCATTAAACTTTTTCTTATAGTTTTCCTTAATATAAATCGAACTCTATTTCTGCCAGTCCTCTCTCAGAAGTTATAAATTAGTGTATATTATGTAACTATTATATGTGAAATCCAACCACTGGACTAGGGGCCAGTTCCTTTTTATTTGTACCTTCTGTGGCAGAAAAAGTTAATTACCATACCTTATTGGAGTGCATGAAACTTCTTCCAAAAAATGTCTCAAAAATTGTTCCCCAGTCTTATGTACAAAGATGACCTAGATTTACAACATGAAGGCTAATATTATCCATGATCTGTTGATCTGTAAGCTTCACCCACTGACTGTTGGCTAATCATACCAAGTTCATTTCCAAGGATAGCCCATGCTCTCCTCCCATAGACTTCATCACTCATGTGTTCATGTTAGGTCATGCAGGTAGTTAAATATACAAATTTTATGAATTCTTCTGCAAAATTCTCATTGCATTTGGAACGAAAAATCAGATGCAGTCACCAGACATTTCTACTGACACCTGACACTTCTAGTGGTTAACTTCCAAACTCTGGCTGTTGACGTTTCACTTTTCTGAGCTGTTTGATATTTGTTCATTCTTTTTCTCAATGGTATGTTCATGGTTAGTTTCATTGTAAAAGTGCATTTAGAATTTGTGGTCCAGTTGTATGGTCCCATAAAAGGAGTAGGTCCATCGAAGCTGTGGAAGACTTACTAATTAAAAAACTATTTTATTTAATGGTTGTGGCTTAAATATGTGGGAATTTGTCTTCAAGAGAAAATTAAATGTTGAAGACTATATATTCACTGATATTTATTTCAAGCACAACCAGTTTCAATATTTCTGTTTTGGTTGTAGTTGTACCTGATGACAGGAGATCACCAACCCCCAAGCTTAGGAAAGGGGTAACTTAAAATTTTATAGAGCTTACAGGGAAAGAAGCATATCTAGAAACATTTATATAGATAATGAAATCATTTATATTGAATTAATTAATTATGTACATTTGTTAACAATATTCGTAAAGTCTTTTAATACGTTAAAAACAGATTTTTAGTTATACACTTTAATTCATATGTTGCCCATTTTTGTTTTTTCCTTTTATATTTTTTCACAATTGATTTTTATATGGGGTGCATCTGCCACCCCTGTCGATGCCCGTGCCTGAAGATGGTGCATAAGAGTTTAAACTAGTTGTATGTACCTACCTAAATAGATATCAGTCGTATAATAATAATACAATAAATGTTTAAATTTTCATTTTATTTTGATAAGAACTACTATTCCTTCTCTCTGCCTTGCTCAAGGGGACACATAACCCCATGACCCCTGACACACGTTTGCAAACCACTAACCCCGCCCCCATTCTTCTGCACTCGTCATTTATAAGAGAACCCTCCCTCGCTACTGCTTTCTTACTTCCCGCCCAAGAATTTCTAAAACCCTCCCTCACTCCCCATTCCACCCCCTCCCCTCTCTGGAATCGTCCAATCCCCGTCGTCCACCGTTTCTTTCTCGTTCCCGGAATTTTCCCTGGCGGACTCAGCGCGTTGCTAGGTTTATTCATTTTTCAAGTGTGATTGATAGAGGTTGGTTTAGCGGTTGTGACCGGACGATCTGCTTGTGTGGACGTTGAGGTAGAAGATATTGGGGCTCCGAGTCCTCAAGTTACCTTCAATGGCTCACGTAAGTGGTACATTATTTCAATAGCCTAATCGCTCTCCATGTATTCTTCAACTTTGAATTTAGTTAAAAATAAAAATCGAATCTTCCGAGAAGAACTTTAAATTGGGCTTTGTGCCATTGCTTTTATTCTCTCTCTCTTAAATTGTAATAAGGATTCAAAGCATTAAAGGTCGTAGGAGATCATTTTTGGGTATGTTTAGCAGAAAAAGTAGGTTGCGTCAAATGATACCTTCTACCAAAGTCAAGATGGGCAGTATCCCTGCGGAACCCGGGTTTCTTAATGACCGAGCGTACGTTTACATTAAACGTTACTACCTCAATTTTCTCACGCGAGTAAATTTTAAAAATGAATTTTGGAACTTCTATGCTATCGGTCGTTAAATGTAAGTGGTTGAAAATGGTACCTACACATCGTGTTAGGGGATGGGTTTGACATCCAGCTCAGTGAGAATTTAAAATCGTAAATCCTAACAGGTCTAAGATGAATTTCGTATCGGTTAACATATTCGATATTTTTCGAAATTTCAATTTCCTATATGGTTAGTGACGGTTTTTTAGCATTGTCTTGGAGCCAAATTGAATAAAATAGGATTAAGCTGACTAAAGTCAAATTTTTGCTACTAATTCTCTTAAGTTTGTGTGAATTAAGATTTAGATATTAGAATTACTTATGCCTTTTTTACCTTTGATGTCGTGAATGCTCGAAATATTTTAGCGAACCAAATTTAAAATTACTGATATTTCAGATTGTGTGAGCCACTAACTTTCAAAAATAATTATTAAAGATAAAGTTTTCTATTACGTGTGACTTTACGTGGGTCAGTTTATGGTTTGCGGCAGACCAATGGGTTGAGCATTTTGACTACCAACCTAAGGATCTCTTGTTAAATACTTTGGTGCTGTCTTTGGAAAATCCAATCTCAAATATCTTTTCTTTTGAATTTAAACGATTCAAATTTACGAAGATTCAAAATCCTCGCTGTAGCTCAATAATAGCGACGCTAGAAATCAAAACTGGAGCAGGTTCCATTAAATTCTGAATTTCACATACCATATGGTTAGGTTCAGTGAACTCAACCTTATTTAACTTAGCCTTCTTTTACAAACTCTTGACGGTAATTGCTACTGACGACTCGTTTCTCAGCTAGTCACATATTTTTCCTACATGTGATGCAGGAAAATTCCGAGAACTTTACCATTGTTTCGCAAAAGATCTTCGTTGAATCTACCTTGATCTACCTATGTAAAGTCAATTGATTGATTGATAACCCGTTTTTACCACCTTGATGCCAACAAAAATCGAGTTAAAAATCCCTTTGATTGAACTGGCATTTTGGCTGCTGTGGCTCACGTTCGCCAGAAGTCGTCTCCGATGTGAAGATCTTTACAATAACTTGTAGAATTACTGTTATGTTTTAATTCTTACGGACGTTAATGTTGAGTTATGGGTAAATTAACTTCATAAGAATATTTTTGTGATAAAATAGTATCTCTTTTTGTGAGGTCGTGTTGACTCAGTGGGAGTGCTTGGCCATGAACCGTGGGTTCAAGCCCAGTTGAAACTACTGGATAGAACACAAGCTGAGTGAGTTTTGGGGTCCTGGAAACCGCAGGCAGCTAAGTGAAAAGAACTGACACACCCTACCTACCCTGAGTGAATTGTCACACATAATTGGGTATGGTACTAGGTCTGTCCTTCACTTAACAAACCAACCTCTGGCTTAATTACTGTGGTGGTTGTTGATATATATGTTGAAATATACTGATGTTTAAAAATCATATTAACATATAATTGCAAAATATTATTTTAGGGGAAGTTTGAAAATGAGTGGGGTAACACTTTGGCCATCTGGTTGACCAACTCCAAGGATTGGAGAGAGCTACTTTGTCAATCTGTATCTTTGGAAAGCTGCCAATTTATTTCTGGAATGCCAAGAAGTTTCCAATGGAGGCAATATCCATCTGGCTGTGATCATGGTTCAAAGAAGAAAGTCTGATTAACATTATTTTCCATGAGATCAGCCTCTGGCACTTTTCCTGTTCCTCCTCTTCCATAGAGGTAAGACCTCAGTTTCAATTTTGAAAGGTGTTAACTAACATCTCAAATATATTTACTGATGGCAGCTAGCCTTGTGGTAGAATGCTCGGGAGCTAGAACCCATGGCCCAGAGGTTGTGGCTTTGAGTCCCATTTTGGGCATGAGTGACGTTCGTGTAAATTCTTTCAATTTTGTTTTATCATCACATCAATCATAGCAGGGAATAACTCTAGAAACAAATTAATCTACCTGTGTTAGTGTTGTGGAAATGTGCTTGCCTGAGTGTTATCCATTTTGGGTTTTCATAGAATTAAGGTAGTGCTAAATGAGCATAGGCATTGTCAAAACCTATAAAATAGAAATACTATTGTACTTGTTCAGTATGGTCTATCAAACAAGAAAGAAGAAGCCTCTATGGAAGGGTTCTAAAACGCAATGAAAGTAATGATAATTCAGCATGGTACAAAAGACAATCTTTTTAAACAGTAAAATCTCTTAATGTGATTTAGAATCATAAATTCAGGAAAATGCTATTGTAGAAAGGAGTAGATAATGATAGGATAGATGGGAATTAACTATTGTGTTAACACTGACCGGATCAATATTCTGAATATTATCTAAAACAGTTAAGAATTACCATTCAGGTTGGTCGGGTCACTTTTTGTAGCAACAAATCTCGAAAGAGAAGAAATATGTCCAAAGATTATTTTTTAATTTTTTCAAAATATTTAACGTAAAATCATCTGTTATATTATGTGTGGATTTTGAACTCAATTATGGATTATTTCTAACAATTTTAAAAATTGAACAGAGAACATTGAAACTACTTGAAGGTGACCAACAAATAGAAATTTCATAAAAATTAACATCTACAATGAAGCAGGAAACACTAGACTTCAAAACTTTCTCTTAATTGAGAAATTTGTATAAGAAATCAATAGGAACTAGACTCTCATGCTGTGGCAACTGACTGTAGATAAAAGACAACTGTGGCTTAGTACTTAATTCAGATGAAATTTTACCTGAATATGTACTTCACACCCATTCTTTAAAGAATCGTTCGACATTAACAAATATTTGTTAACACACATAGTATATACATTAAAATCACTAGCCAAAGCCCATTAATAGTTTATATCAAGATATTTTGGAGAGTAAGAGTTTTTAAGTTGTTGCATAGTTGCTCATATTTTTAAAGGTTAGATTGCAGTACAATTTTCCTCACATTACCATTTTACATGATTTTAAAGTGATTTTCTTTTTGGTTTATTTCAGTGGAAGCTCAGCCAGCTATTCCACATAGGGGTAATGAGATCTCTCTCATTTTCAAAATTGAAGTGTGGATCATAAGTTTTCTCCTATTTTTGGAATCTAGATAAATTGAACGTTTTTTTGGAATAGAAGAGGAAGCATCACACTTCTGAAAGACCACATCAAACTAGAATTGAAAGACAAACCAGAGTACTTCCATCCTAACAACTGCTTAGGAAATCTTCAGTTTGTCATCCTAGTGCTTCATCCATTAGAGGTAATATTTTTTTCAGGCATATTACTACATATATTGTGTATATATGAATAATCAACCTGGACTTGAAGTTATTAGCATAGATACAAATACTTGACTTTTGTTTTTTACCCAATGACTAGTGGGTGCAACTCATTGGTTCATTTTCCTCATGTTTGGCACAGACTACTGCCCATGTTACCATAGGAATACATTTAATTATTAATTTAGGTCATATAAACTTCATTGTGAAAATTTTACATCCTTGATAAGATCACATTGTTTGCCTCTTCATTATGATTTCTGTGATTTGACTTTTCTTAAGGGACCTCAGATTTGCCCATTAACAATGAATAACTCAAGATTCAGATAAAATTGTTACATAATTTTACAAATGGAAAAATAAACCAAATTTTTGGAAGTTCTCTAGCCTTCGGCAGTCATGTAGTTGAATAATTCAAATTTTTCTGGTTTTGTTTGCCTGCCGTATAACCTAATCATGGTGTATGTATTTCTTTAATTCAAAGTTTCCATGATTTGAAATTTTCCCTCTTGCCCTTGACACTAAAAAATCATATAGTATAGACCTTCCAAATAGTACTTGGCATGTCATTAGCAATCTTGCTTCAGAGATATTTAATTACTTCATGTATACATTCTGCCAAATTGTAAAATGAAATTCAAAATTTGGTATTGTAATAACTTAGTTTTTTTAAGTTACCAAATTTATAAATCTTGAAAAGCAAGTGACTCTAATTTCAAAGATCCTACTTAAAAACTGGATTTCTCCCTATTTGAAGAGAATCTTTAACTAGGGAGTAAACTTGTTCACTAATTGATTTGAGTTGTGTAGTTGCAAGGAATTGGATATTGTTGCTATTTCTCTTCTATTCTCAATTAAATGCTGAGTAGTAACTAGTGTGTAATTGCATGATATTAGTAAAAAAAATGTTCTCAACTAAAATGTTCCTTCACCAAATTTTTAAGGTATTATATGAGCTCAGTGCTTTCTCGTATTCCCTTGTGCTTAGTTCGTTCTTGGTTTATTGAAGTCTTAATAATGCGTACAAAAAGTGGGATATCGTAGTAATTCTGATATCAGATAAGGACTTCCAAAGACTGCAGCAATTCACTCTGGGTGTGACTTGGAGGCAGCTCCTTATCTCAGGGCTGCCGTTGGGGTGCATGCAGTTGAGGGGGCAATCTCATTGAGTGCAAATGATTAGTGAGAAGGGTGAAGGCTCGACTATCACCTGGGTGCTATGTAGATCTGTTTCTCACTCATTATGGCTGGATGAATTTCCAATTAGGGATGGGGGAGAGTAAGGTGCTTTGCAGGGTCCCAGGCACTACATTTTGTATATAAACTTATTTAATACAGTAGATATTTTTATCAATTTAATATCTCCCATCATTTCATTTCCATATAAACCATATGTTTTCTCCTTTCATGTAAAGCTTAATATAATCTATAGTAGAGTAACCTGGCAAATTCAAAAGCATTTAAAAATATATAATTTCACCAGAAAATGGTATCATGGTTTTCTCTGAAGTATAACACTAAATAACAGCATTATTGCTGTTGAATCTTGACAAGGATAAGCTCATTGTTATAAATCCCGCCATTCCTGATGCAGATAATTTTTCTATTAAGTGACAGTACCACATTTTGTTAATATTTGCTTTTTTCATTCTTCAGTAATAATTGTTGAGTTGTTTGAAATAAAATAAATATATTTATTTGATATTAAATTAGTTTTGTTATTTATGGAATTGATCTATTGTTAATATGAAAATATTTTCATGACAATATCAAGAAATTTGTTGCACTCTAGCTGTCATAAATAAATTCAATATTATTATAAATAGAAAAAGATGTTTTAATGCCTAAACTAATTAAAATTTGAGAATGATCTCAAAAATAATGAAATGTGAAGAATATAGTGATTGTTAGAAGAATGTGAACCTTAGAATATTTTTTTATTTTTGAGCAGTTTGAAATTTACCTCTCTTAACCATGGGAATTCTGCTCTTCTTTAAATTCTGCTTTATTCTTAAAAGTGTAATTGCCCTTTCTAGTTATTAGGATACCCAGATATTTGAAAGATTCCACCAGCTCTGGTTATTGGCCTTCAATTATAACTCTTTCCCTTTATTTAATTCTCAAGACTTCTTTTGTTGATACTTTTTTCAAATCATATTTCTCTCAACAATTATTGAAAATTTTCCACGATTCTCTGTAACTCTTTTTCCATTTAAATTATAAACTCTTGATAGAATATTTTTTTATTTTTACTTCTCCAATATTTACCACTCTTGCTGACATTAGCACTGTTTCCATAAGTTATCCTACACATAATTGATTAATTCATAATTAGCACTTTGTGATTGGTTTTTGAAGTCTTAGAGCTTAACTTAATCTAACCATGCTTTTTCAATTTTCAAGATTGTCATCTGTTCATTTTAATCCTATCGTTACTTGTTTCTTCATTCACTCTTGTTTAGGCTTTCTGTAGTTTTTACAACACCTCCAATCTTGTCTTTATAGATTCTCCATTGCTTCACATTAATCTGATCACGATTGGCTTATGCTGCTAATATGCCTGCTCACTACTCAATTGCCTATATTTTTTATTTATTTCTCCAGAGTTTTTTATCGTTATACTTTATTCCTTCTTTTCTCTAATCATACCTTTATTGGTTTACATATTTTTTTCCACCTTATTGAAATTTTTCTAGTGCTTTCCATATAGCATTCTTTACTCATCTCCATTACTCTGTTGGAGCTGTACTTTGTTTTGCTTGTGCCACTTCTTCATAAACTACCTTTCCATGTACATCAGTCATTCTTCAAGACTTTTTTTCTAATTCTGGTTAACTCTTCTAGCTCTAATGTAGGAAATTGGTTTTAGTAATGAATTGATTTATTATTATGTAGGTTGAACAAACCCTAACAGTGAACGTATGGTCAAAAATTTAGTTCAATTTATTCAATATTCCATAGGCTGTTATGTAGGGTCCTATCCTACATAAAAACCTAAAGGTCCTACATAAAATAATAGGTCCTTGAGTCCTATTTTTTATCAGCAATCTCATGGATCTCTTTTGCACATAGTTGGCATAATGGAAATGTATTTGGTGATAATTGTCATTCATAATTCATCAAATACAATTAATATAGAATTCCATTTTTTCTCTTTTAACCAGTGAACCTAGACAGAAGGCACTTAAGAATAAACAATTTTTGCAATTCTTAAATAGCATGAAAGGAACTGTTCATAGCAATCACATTATATTCCGAAACAGTTCCTATCATGCTGAGCAAATGCGTTATTCAACCTTAGACCTTCTGTACATGCTTTATAATTTTTTTAAATTAATAGATATTTGCTTTGATTCATTTAATGATAGTTTTTATTGTGCTTCCTCAATGGAATTTTTATTTCCTGTCATCTGCATAATGAAATATTGCCACTACTTACAATTAAATATGGAAATATTGGAGGGCCATGCAATTCTAATATAAATACAATTTTAAATGAAATTGTCAATGTTAAGAAAACATTAATTAATATAATGTAATATCCACTTTTCAGGCTTTCCAAATCTTCCTGTTGGTTCATTGGACACTGCCTTCAATTGTGCTTCATTTGGCATCTCTTACCTTCCAACTTGATTGCTGTCTTCTGAATGCCTTATTCTCCAAGCAACTAAATGAACATCATTTGCCAAGAATGCAGGAGTGCCCCGCTGTCATGTTAGTCATCTATACTGCCATTGTTATATATAGTGATTTAAATCATGTCTACAGTGCCAATGCCAATAATCTGAATGCAATTTTTGTGACCGGCTTTATGATTATCTAGCTCATTTCTGCACTTACTCCAATAAATAAACTTATAAGCTTAATCTTATTTTTTTTGTTTACTCTGGACTTCCTTTGTCTACAGTTTGAACTTAGTAATGTTGATTATTCTAAGAAAAAATTCTCGGAACCAATTTTAGGATGTTTTTTATTGGCCAATTTAGGCCTATATAGTAAGCAAAAAAAATCCTACTAAGTCCAACTCAAAAAAAACTCATCTCTGTTCAACGTTGGGACTTTGGTAAATAAAATTTGGGTAGGGTCTTTAAAAAAATATTTTTATTCAACCTGTAGACTTACAACTGTTGAAGCCAGAGAACTTTCACTGCTGTAAAGGTGGTGTCTCTGTTGGCCATGCATGGAACTAGCCTTACAGCACGTTATTATGCTGTTGGGCATAGACATAGTGAAGACTATGCATATGTCTATGCCCAACAGCATATTAATGTGCTGTAAGGCTAGTTCCACGCATGACCAACTGAGAGAGACCACTTTTACAGCAGTGAAAGTCCTCTGGCAGCATTAAAATCATTCAGTGCTGGTTGGTAACTCCAGGCAAGGTTGGCAGCTTAAACCAAGGATACCCTCTTCAACACAAGGGTATATTTACAGCCTGAAGACTGGTTCAGGGGACGTTTATATTCTGAAATGAGAAAATAGTGAGGAATCAACTGAAGGAACAAATAAATGAAATTAGAAATATTATATAAACATCACTCATAATTTGTTGCAACTCTGACCAATCAAATCTAAATTGAAGATTGATGATTTTGATGCTAAAGAAATATGGAGTAAATGGAACAATTGCTCAGCACCAAGGGAGCATGGCAGAAGAGAAATGTAAGGAATATGCATCAAAAACAATGTAACAGCTAGAAATTTAAAAAATACGACTAAATGAAATCTTGTGAGGATTTTCAGTTGAGATGTCAGACAAAGCAGAAGGGCACTATGACAAGTGTATTTTAAAACCTAATAGATAATGAAATTTACAAGGAAACATGGTATACCACCACAGAGTAAATATTACTAGTATTCTTTAATCTATGATGCTAATTGATGCATTCAATGTGACAATGACATGATGCATACAAATACAACAATGTTTTATTTGAAAGTCATCATTTTAGGTAAAAATGATAGAAGGTTAGAGATCAAAATCAGTTTCAAGTCCATAATGTTCTTTCTTTTTAAAACTAAGCTTTCCACATCATACATATTAAATGGATTCCTTTTCATATTCATGGCAGAGCAAGACAAACTAAGTATAATTATAGAATGCCAACATACCAATCAACTACCAGGATTTTACATTCGCTTTTCATTCTATAACATTTAGATATAGATTCTTCCACACATTGGTTCCCTCATTTGAAATCTCTAGAAGTATTCTCATCAACCTATATAAGGTTTTAACTATCACCTCACTGTTTTTCAAGTCTCTTTTAAGATTCCTCAAAGGAAAAGAAAGATCTTTGTCAAAGGCAACATTTCTGTGAATGCAATGTGCTCACCCATCTAATTGCAACCGTTACTTTACTTTTGCTTTAATAATATTATTCACGAGGAGCTCTCCTGTCCTATATTCATTCATTTATTGTAATCATGATCTTAAACATTCAAGAACCTTATCCATAAATTGTAGCAATAATTGGAAAAGTTCTAATAATATTTTCAACTAAAGGAACAATGAATGGAATTTTCTCTCATTTTTCTTAAAGCATCCTTCCCTGAACCCCAAGCACAAATTTTGGATTCCTTATCTGTGAGCACTCTTCCTTTTAAACATTTTCTAATAATTGTAATTTATAACCCAACTCCAGAAAATTCCTTATTGTTTTGCTAATTTTCATGTTTTACTTTATAATTGAAAAATGAATTTTTGGCAACAAATTCACTTTTCTCCGATTTGGAATCTTGCATTCTTTTTTTATGAACCTACTTATTTTATTTGACATATTTTCTTAAAGTTTATTATTCCGTTTTCCCGTGAGAGTTTTTCTTGAGCTTTGTTCACTCAATAGGAAATGTTGTATGATCGACTTCTATAGGAGAAGCCCACACATTACTGTTAGGTATATTTTAATCTCTTATGTAACTCTCTTAATAAATCTAGCCACTGGGGAAGCAAGCTAGCTCAACTCAATGCTGGTCCCAAGCCCGGATAAATGGGGAGGGTTAGTGGCAGGAAGGGCATCAAGCTGTAAAACTTTTGCCAAAACCAAATGGAAAAACTTGTAAGGAAATGAGATGATCGCTAGGGCATTCCCTGTAAGTGACACAGAAGTGGTCTCACCTGACCCCTGCGATAAATGAGGATAAGCCACCCCATTATTGGTGGGTGGGACTAAAGAAGCGAGCCCTCAGAATTGAAAGCCTCATAGGAAGCATGACCGTTAAGAGTAGGGCTGACCAGATGGTAAGAAGAAAGATTGGGGTGTAAGGCATCCAGGAAACGAGGTGGAAGGGAAATAAGGTGAGAGAACTGGGAGATGGTTACAAACTCTACTACAGCAGTGCCAAAAAGAAGGAAGAAATGGAGTGGGAATCATACTTGATAAGAACTGCAGGGAACATCTGGTGAGATTGAATAGATGTAGTGACAAAATAATGAGTATCGAGCAGGACAATGGAGAAGCATCAATCAACATAGTGTGTGCATATGCCCCACAGACAGGATATGAAGATGATCAAAAGAAGGAAGATTTCTGGAGTGAATTATATCAAGAAATGGCAGAAATATCACCAGAGGAAAGATGTTTTGTTGTGGGGGACTTAAATGGTCACATTGGAAGAGACAGAGCACGGTTTAGCCGTGTGCATGAGGGTTGGGGTCTGGGAGTAAGAAACCAGAAGGGAGAGAGCATAATGGATTTTTCGATGGCTTGTGA
>WURS02437038.1:0-15283 GCA_011762765.2 Rhinocypha anisoptera | reverse complement strand
TCGAATTCTTAACCGATTCGAATCTAACTTTCTCTGTTATGTTTCGAATTTTATTCCGATTCGGTTCGAATTTTGTGAATAAATCTTCGAATTATCTGTCGATTTGATTCGGAATTCGAACTTTTTTAATTTTTGCTCGATTGAATTTGAATTTTTTGCATAACTCTTCAAATTAACTCGAGTTTGACCTCGGCGGCTCTGCCGCCGTTTTTACAAGAGACAGACGGCGTTTTAGCGCCGGCCCTCTTGTAAAATATATATAAATGACTGCTTTAAAATGCACTACTCATCAAACAACCCGTTATATAAATGGATTTCAATTTGCACTTGTTTAAAAAGCCAAACTTAGTTCCAGTGGACAATCCAATGAGACAACAAAGTTTTGTAGTAAATGAATGAACGAGCGAGCGGAGAAAGAAATAAAGACAAATAAAATCCAAAGTGAGAAAGTTTTATAGACTTTAAGATATAATGAACGAAATGTTTATGTTTATATATGTCATTAATTTCTGCCTAATAAAAATTATTTGTAAACTTAATGTTGCATTCTAATTAAAAATGTCATAAGTTAAATTAAGTGAATGAGAGAGAATTGGAAAAAGAGAACTTAGGAAGAAAAAAGAAGAGAGTGGGGGAGAAATTGAGAATGTGAGTGGAAAGAGAGTGAGGGAGAGAATAGGGCGAGAGTAAAAGAGAGAGAGAGAGAAAAGGAGGGAGCAAGAGAGAGAAAGGGGGCAAGAGAGAGAGAGAGAGAGAGAGGAAGAAAAAGTAAAAAGAGGGAAGAGAGAAAGTGGACAGAGAATGGAGAGAGAGAGTTGAGAGAGAAAGAGAGAGTGATAGTGGAGAGAATGGTGGAGAAGATTGGGAAAGAATAAAAAATAGTGAAGGAAAAAATTTGGAGAGAGCTGGGAAATGGTTGGAAAAAGAGTTGGGGAGAGAGTCGAGAATGAGGAGAGAAGATTGGGAAAGAATGGGAAAAAGTGAGAAAGAATTAGGAGAGAACTGGGAGATGGTTGGGAAAAAAGTTGGGGAGAGAAAGAGAAAAGGACACTGATGGAGAGAGAGAGACAGAAAGAGAGAGAGAGAGAGAGAGAGAGAGAGAGCTGGAGAGATAGTGGGAGTGAGAGAATAGTTTCTATGGTTTGTATTGTGTGTTTTGCAAAATGTATCAACATGTATTTGCATTCCGGATTGCGCTCAAGCCGCATTGCCTTCAAGCCGCATGGAGCGCAAGTTTTACATAGCCTCTCCGGCTATCACTCGCTCACTCTCTGTCTCTTTCTTTCTCTCTCCCCTCATTTGTCGTGTCTCGCGTGCGCCTGAGTGGTTGTTTTCTCTGCACATATTTAGTCTCGAGGGTGCAGTCAATAGATATCATTTGGGTAGAATCATCAGTCGACGCTCGTTACCTACGTCTCGGTGTCATCACCATTACCCAAACCTCTTTAACTTAATCTATTTAACTTAAGATCATCACTTGGTGTGTGAGTCGTTAAGTAACAAGTTGCTCGTTTGGCACCATCTCCCGCCTAATTAAAAGATCTATAAGTTAATTAATTATTGTACTAATACAATTATCGCCTGCATATATAAAGTGGAAGACACGAGCTCCTGATCACCAGTGTCTAAGAAGCTCGCTTTGAGACACACATTCCTTCGCGTACTTTTTCGCAAGGCTACGTGTATTGATTTGTAAACATGCGTCTCGTACTTGTGTTGGGTTTGTTGGCCCTAATTGCTATCACGGGTACCAACTATACCCCACTGAAGTTTTCTAAACACATAATCACCCTGTCCTACCTTGGCCGTCACGTTCACTCGCGCTCACTGGAGTGTGCCTCTCCAGTTCTGACGCCGGTGACCGATCAAAATGGAGCTCATTTGGTTCAATTGCATGCCATGTCTATGGACATCTTAACCTGTGACGAAGCAGCATACTTGATGTGGGTCGAATCGGATAAAAGGCTCTACTGGGCACGACTCAAGACGAAGTTCTCGCGAAAACACAACTGTAAACAATTGACCGCTTTTCGACCTCCCAACAACTCGGCATTGTTTTTATCCGACAACAAGTTTGGGCTCTACGTGCGAGGAGAAAATTTTAACTGGAGTTTTATACGTGACAATCGACCTAACCATTACGATATGGAAATTGACACTTACCACCGTTTAATTTTTTACGCTGATCTCACACTCTCAAGCATCAGTGTTCACAGTATTGAAACGGAATCGTGTGAAACATTCTCTGTGCGATTTCTCAACACTATTGTGGCACCGGAACCCTGTAAAATGGCTGTTCACACCATGCATTCACTTCTTTTTTGGACTTCAAACTACACCAAACCGGAGGTTTGTAAGCTCAAGTATAGTTACGACACAAATATAAATACGGAGTACGCCGAGTGTTTTGAGAACAGATACTCGAATAAGATGGCGATTGGGATGGACATTGACGAGAGTCATATGTTTTGGGTTTCTTCTGACGGCTACATCTACGATTCTAATATCAATTTTGAGCCTACCCATCCTAACAGTTTGATCAAGAGTTACGCGATGCCCACCAAACTTATACGTAGCATTCATAACAAAGTCTACTACAGCAACTGTGATCAACTTTTCGAGGTTGACCTTAATGACAGAGCTAAGAATCATACACTGCTGACACGGGAGAACAGTTCCAAATGTTATGACAAGCTTTTTCATATTATCTTCGCTTCTTACCTTCTTGACACTTTCAATGAAACTACTTCTGATGTGGTGAAGATAAAGGAATCCTCTGAAATGCATTGGGCAGTTGGGCTTATTTACACTATTGCTTTTATTGGTCTTGGCTTTGTAATTGGCCTGGTTATTTATATAGTGATTCGAGTGTGGCGCGAATCGCACCCAGGACCAATCATGCCAGATGAAGTTAATTATTTACAAATCATGAACGAACTTTCAGAGCGTTCGAACAATAACAATTTGAATGTCGAAGTGGAAGATGAAGAAGCGGAGGATGCTGTTTAACTCAACTTACCTAATGCATCAATCATTACTCAATTTGCAAAGCTCACACACAAATTACCAAACCAAAATATTATATTAATCCAAAACTTCTCAAAACAGTTGCTCAAAACTGCTCATTGATTGTTAGTTTCGAAATAATTTAATTCAATAAAATAATATTTAGAACAAATATTAAGCGTATTTCATTGAAAGGTGGTTTATTTTATTTTTAAAATTTTCATTTTAATATTATTAAATAAAAATAAAATAAAATTTATAAAAGATTTTTAAACAAATCATAAAAACAATTTTTTAAACGTTTAAAGATTGTGAAAGAAATGTTTTGTGCTTTTCTCTGTATAGATATTTTTTAAGATTGTTGAATAGTGAAGAAAAAACAGCAAGAGAGAGAGAGAAAGAGAGAGAGAGAGAGAGAGAGAGAGAAAGAAAGAGAAAGAGAAAGAGAGGTGGTATGTAAATGAGTAAATAAGTGAAAATGTGCAAATAAAAAAGTAAGTGTTTAAGTGATTGTATGAAGAAGTAAGTGAGAGAATAGGGAGTGAAAAGAAAAAAAGATTTGTAGAAGAGGTAAGTCAATTTAAAATAAATATAATGAGTAAGTGAGTTTGAGTGAGATAAAGAGAGAGAGAGAGAGATATATAAATAAAGAGAGAGAGAGTGTGTGTGTGTGTGTAAATGTTTAAAATTTACTCTAAACTCAAAATTATAAATTAAAAATATTTAGTTTTATTGTTGAAAAATTTTACCACCATATCTGTAAAGTTGTTTCACGTGTTTACTTTTTAGTAAGTATGGTCTCACTCAATACGCATATACTCTCCAAAGCGGCGGCTAATCGAAGGTTGATAGTTGTAGAGAAACTCGCGCTCGAGATTGTTGAGTGCGTTGTAACTCTCTACAACGTGAATCGCACGGTTCGGCTGGATGCCATTCTCGATCATGGCGATCGCAACCAGAATCGCGGCTTGCCTGTTGTGCGAGTGAACTGCCAGGGTGTTGAAGTGAGTCTCGTCGCGCACTCGGAATGTACTTTCCAGCAAGTCGAGCCACTGCGGCACAAACACCTCGGGAATGGATTCTGGGCCGAACGGATTGGTACCAGAGAACAAGTTGGAGAGAGATAGACAGAAAAACAATAAAATTAAAGTAAAATAAATATAAATGATAATGAGATAGAGTATTAAAATAATAAAAGTAAAAAATAAAATAAAATAAAATAAATAAATAAATTCAAAATAGGAAAAATCGACCAAAACAAAAATAAAAAAATAAAGATAAAGTGAAATGACGATGGAACATAGAAAAGAAGAAAGGAGAAAGAGAGAGAGAGAATTGCGATCGAATTGTCCACGCCAATTAGAGGTGGTGAGCATTGATTAGTAAAGTAGCACTTACCATAGTAGGAGACAAACAACTGTCGAATGTTACCACGAGCCACATTTTCGAAGTACTGCAATTGATCGGCGCGAATCGACACGATGGTTTCAATTCCTGCTGCTTCAGCACGCTACGGGTCATTTAGGGTTTGGGGCAAACAAATAAACATCAATCGAACTAATTAGCTGTGCGTTTGCAATTTTTTGTTGTTGTAGTTGCTTGTGTTGGTGGAAGAGAAAGCTACTTCGAGTTACCTCGCGGTAGAGATTGTAATTGATGGGCATGTCAGTTAGCACAAGGCTAAGATTTCCCGGGGTCACCATGATCGGATGGTAGGGTCGCATGATCAGCGACAGACTGCGATAATACTGGTGTCGGTAACTCGGTTGGCGGTCCATTCTGGTCCTAGTTCCGTTTACACTTTTGACAAATATCAAATAAAAAATTTGTAAAGTGGTAACAGATGGCTCATGTTAGTGTTGAATGTCACCCAACCACAAGGTATGCAATGGGTGACTTACCTACCTGGAAAGTTCAATTTGAATAAGTCAAGTGGAATCAGTGACAACACGCGCGCTCTGTTGATTTGAGCACGAATGGGACTCGTGCAACGAGGAGACCAGCTCTGGAACAGTTCTGGCATCCAACTGCGTATTACCCGTCGAATTGCTTTGGCACCACGATTGCTGAAATCTCTCTTTTGCCCTCTCTCTCGCTTTATTCTCTGTTTGCCAATTTTGATTCTCTCTCTCTCTCTCACTCTCTTGAGCAGTCACTACTTGCTAGCTTAATACTCCCACCCATTGCAGCATGGCAACCTTGCACGAGCTGCTTTGCCTTTTGGCTGTTAGCGCATCTGTCCGCCACCGTCACCAAGCGCGAAGAATTATAGCAATTAGTGCACATCTGTGCAGTGTTACCCTCCACACTTCTCCATTTACTTAACTAACACGTTAAATTCATTCCCAATGGTCTAGTTGGTTAAAATTCTCCTTTAATCCAATGCTCAAATTCTCTATGCTAAGATTTTGTATATCATATTTTATTTATTTATATTTGCAGCTAAGCCACCCAGAATCCATATATTACACCATCGCACCATATGCAAATGAAGTGATATATTTCGAAAGTGTTATTGGGGTCTATAACTGTCTCAATACTTGAGTCCACACTTTTAGTTTTATATTTTGAATTATGAATTTTTAAAACGTTTTATATATTGAATAAATTGATTAACTGTAGATATTGAAAAATTGGCACTTAAAAAACACTTAGTTCATAGATTAATAAATAGCCATAAGCGATGAGTATTGGTCTCAAGTGAGTATTCCTTGATTTAGAATAATAGTTTATAATAAAAAAGTGCGCTTGACAACAACCAACTTGCCTACAACTCTCAACCAGATTCAATACCCCTTTCAAAGCAATTTGCATTTTATGATCCTACTTGTGATTATCTCTTGCACTCAACCAATTGAAAAGTCCACTGCATATTGAAAAAATTAAAATGCCAATATTTAATCTATGAATACACTTGAGAGTTATTTTTAGTCACCAAAATGGTGACGCACGATTAGACACAAATAAAAGTATATCCACTTGAGACCATCATAAGCCAGTCTGCAAGTGTGAGCCAAACTTGGGGAGATTTAATCGGATCCCAATTTATGTAGTGTCCTAAGGCGCGAGTGTTCACGGCATTTCGTTGGTCACTCTTCGGTTCACTTTTTGTTTATTCATTACCTCTCAAACAGCACTGACTTGTTTTATTTGCATTTCTTTTTAATTAAACTTGTTTTAATTAAATTTGAAATTAATTATGTAATCCTTAACTGTGTTCGCGTTTTAAAATTTTAAACACAATTGTACAAGTACAAAACAAATATCATTGACAAATAGAACAAATTTGAGTTATTAATGTAGAAACTAGCCATTTTAAATTGAATATTAAAATTCCATTGATTTGAAGTGTTAGAAGCCCTTAACTCAAGTGGCAAGTGTTGCGTTGCAGAATAAATCAGAGTGGAAAGTACTTGCTAATACGAGCAAGCATAAAAATTGGTCAAGTTAATCGGATCAATCAAAAACAGAACACATTTTGGCTTCTGGAATTGGCACATACATTTGTTTGATCATTTATTTCTTACTTTAATTCTAATAAGTTGCCATTTATAAATGTATATATTACTCTACTAAATATTTTTAAAGTTTTGTTTTTGTTAAAATTTTTAATTAAAACAAATAATTATTTTTGCAACAATAACTCAAATAGTGCTTGTGAAACAATTGTTTAAATTAATTTAAAGTTTGCTATTTTTTTAAATTCTACAAAAAATTTAAAGGTAAGGTTTGTCTACATCATTTAAAACCTTTACGCCAAAATGTAGAATTTTTTTATTTTCCACACAAACTAGTTGCACAACTACTGTTTGATGATTGGCACCGTAAACTAATCTTAGACAAACTTTTTCTGTTTCCTGTGATTGTCTAGCACGTTATCTCTGTCTGTAAGTTTGTCACCTTATTCTCTTACTCAATCACTTGCTCACTTTATTTTTCCTATTTTGATTCGCTCATTTTTTTATTATGCACTCTTTTCACTCAGTCTCGTTTAATTCAAGTGCCAGAACTCTTCTTGCCGATCACAAGTGGTCCCATGGGTTTTAACAGTGGGCTTTACTGCATTGTATGGAATGCATGGCACTCTCACCACTTTTGTTAACAAATTGAAACACTTTTTCCCATATTTATAGTGGGTGATTAAAAAGTGGGAGAAAAACTAGAGTTAAAACAGACAAGTAAAAGATTAATAATAATAAAATAAATAGTTTGAAATTGAGAAATAATTTATACTAATTAGATTAAGATTTTTTTAGTTTACTTTAAAAAAATATTTTTTTAGCTTTTGTATATCTAAAATAAATAAAAAAATATAAGTTTTAAAAATCAAATAATCAAAATTTATATTTTACAAATCAAGCAAAGATAAATTGTTTTAAAACACAACAAAATTTTGTTTGTTTTGTTTGAAACTTGTTTTATGTTTTCTTGAAATAATATTTTTTTGTTTAAACAATAAAACATTGTTCTTAATGAAAAGCTTAGATGTCTATTGGGTTCTAATACTGATTCTAATAACTGCTAAAGCGTCATTTTAACTCGTCTTTTTAACTTGCTCCCAGTGTAAAATTTTTATTTACGTTACGTGGCTTGCCCAACTAAATATGCGACAATATGTGGTGTCATCTATATTCTTTACGGAGAGTCAAAAAGAACTGCAAAGCAAAAGCAGAACAAACATTTTTAAAAATTAAAAGTTTACAAATCACGTTCATATTATTCATTGTGTGATGAAATGTACTTGTGATGTTTTGGTTATGATTAAATGACTTGTGTTGAAATGTCTTATAATAAAATGTCGTAGAATCAATATAGGGATCACACTGTGATTCACAGGAAAACCCATCCCTAAATAAAAGTTTTTAAAAAAACGTTACTTTGATAGTGCTTTTTAGCAAGAAACTTTCCAGAAACTTTCCTATTTAAATACTCAGGGTTGGCTTTTCTTGTGAACCTAAATTAATACATTAGAAAAATTTTCTATAATTAATGTGACTTCAAATAATAATTTTTATTCTCTTTTTTCACTATGTGATAATTTTTTGTAACCAAAAATTTTTAAGGAAGAAATAAAGGACAAATTTTTAAATGCGCTGGCACTTTTTTTGTTGATCTCAAGTGGTCCCATGGGTTTTAACAGTAAACTTTACTGCATTGTATTGCATGGATAATACACTCAAACTATTTTGTTTGCGGATTAAAGTATAGTAACACATTTATAAAAAGTGATTTTGTAAAGAGAGAGGAAAGAGAGAGGAAGAGAGAGAAAGAGGAAGAGAGAGAAAGAGAAATAGCGAAAGAGAATGCGATAGAGAGAGAGGAAAATAAATAGTGTGTAAAAGACAGAGTTAAAATAAATAAGTGATAGAAAATAAAAAATAAAATAAACACACATTCAAAAAAGTTTGTCAGAGCAAACCAGTTAATGCCACAAAGTTAAATTTCTTTGACTGGATTTTTAATACTATGATTAATTATTAATAAAAATATCAAATTAAATCGAAATACCAATTAGGATATCCTCAAATTCGGTGATGTTTTACCATTGTTTTGCCAATGTTTTTTTTTATTATTGCATCAATACTATAGTTGATCATCATAAATATACTTACCACATAAAATAGAATTAACAAACCAAATATTGTCAAAATAATTTATATTTTAGTGTCACAACGGTAAATTTATTTTACTCATGCATCAATACTTTTTTTAGCATTATAAATATACTCACCACACTGAATGGAATAACTAAACTAAATATTATCGAAATTATCAATGTTTTAATGCCACAAATTCCAAATTTTTTACTCGTTTAATAATACCAACTATATAAACTATATTATTAAACGAGTAAATAATTTCAATAATAATTTCAATAAGTAAATAAGTTCAATAATATTATAGTTGGTTACCATAAAAAAATACTCACTACTCTAAATAGAATTACCAAAGTAAATATCATTAAAATGATCAATGTTTTGGTGCCACAAGGTTTAAGTTTTTTTTAACTTGTGCATCAATATTATAGTTGAATATTATATATACTCACTACACTAGATAAAATCACTAAAACCAAAAATTAATTTTAATAATTTAATTTTTACCTTATTAATCTAACCAATAAAGATCAAATGGAACGGCCAAACTTTATCTCCCATTTGGCCATTCTCCCAAAATGATCCCAAAAAATCAATACACATTTTCTAAAACTAATTTTTATTCAAGAACAAATTCAAACAGAATACATTTTAAAGTTCTAGTTGTTACAAGAATGTCAAGTGAAATTCACAATTATTGAAAATTCTATGCATAGTTGTTACAATTCATATTACACGAGAACAAAATTCTTAAACAACTTTCTAAAGTTCTTGAAGTAACAAATTCTAATTAAAACGGTTAATCGGTAAAATATTTTAACATGGATAATATAATTAAAATTTTGGGAGAAAAACAAAAAACAAAACAATATTTTTAAGTTTATAATATTACAAAATAAACAAACAAAATTCAAAATTATTGAATAAAATATAATATATTAGGTTGAATTTTATAATTTCTTAGAGTTCAAAAATTTAACTGCGGAAAATAATATGAAAAAAAACAAAATTATTTTTTTAAAAAGACATTTTGATTGCAAAGCAAAAATATTATAAATAGATAACAATTTTAAAACATCATGAAACTTTTCAATAATGTATTATCTGTATATAAATTAAATTAAACAAAAAATATAATATGTAATAACAATCAAGTTGGTCAAATTTTTATAATGAATAACACCAGATGAAAGGGAATGAAGTTAAGAAAAGTATTGAAAAATAAAAATAAATTAAAAGATAACATATAATAAAAGATATTTAAAGGTGCAATAAATCAAATTTAAATCACAAAATTAAAAGTAACACAGAGGTTAACACAGAGATGACGGTGATGATGATAGCAGAGAGCAAAGAGGATAAAGTGAAAATGAAAGCAAGAGAAAAGGAGAATAACACACTGACAAATGCTTCCATTTTGAGACAAATTAAAGCATTTGGTTAAAATAAATATTGTTTAACTTGATAAAATAGATAGAACTTGATATGGTTATTGAGATTAAAAATGATAGTTTTACTTAGTTAATCAGTCACTTTGATAAAGCAAGTCTTGAGTTGCTTGGATATTTACTTTACTACTAGTGACAAAAGTAAAACTTCATCATTATTACATTTGGTGATTTAAGGGGATAAAAGTTTGCTTTGTAGAAAAAATTTCATAAAACAAATAAAAAAATCAATAAATAAATTTTAAATAACACAATCTAAAGTATCAAATTAGTTAAATTGAGAAGGTTTGATAAAAGCAAGATGGAAAAGTGGATAAAATGAGAAAATAAAACAAAAAAATTGTTGGAGAGTTAAAATAAAAAGAACACATTGGCAAATGTTTTAATTTTAACTTATATTGCAAATTAAGTGATCATGTAAAATAAACATTTTTTAACTTGATAAAATAGATTAAACTTGATAGGGTTATTGAGATTAAAAATAATAGTTTACTTAGAAAATTAGTCACTCTTGTAAAAAAAGTTTTGAGTTGCTTCAATATTTATTAAACTTGTTCATTATTACAACTTTAAATAATTTAAATGTTTAAATTTAATTTTAGGGAGTTTTCTTTCCATACTTTTCATCGAATGCTTGCAAAAGAAGTGGAAAAATCTTTGAATACTTTCGAACATTTGCTTCATCAGAAGCATCACTAACAACTTGCTGGTTAAGTTGTTCTTCTTTTGCTGTTTCATTGGAAGCAGCAGTATCAGATTCAATAATCTGCTGAACTACGATGGTGCTTGATGCATGCTGACTAGTTGAATCAGCCAAAATCACTTGCCCTTCATTGCCACAGGGAGGAACCAAGCTTGAACCACATTCCCGACCCTCAAGTTGACTAGTTGAACCGGAAGAAGCACCAGAAAAATTATCTCGATCGCTTGATGTTGATGCTTGACCAAGAGTACTGCAAGAAGGCTCGTTTGGTTGATTTGCTGGTGCATCATTTTCAACATCAATCATAGGACGCAGTTGCAGAAAAGGATTCACTGAGCTACAACAAACTTTCTTTTCTGACGCCTTCTTTACTGGTGCCTTCTTCTTTGTTGCCTTCTTCTTTCGCGCTTTCTTCTTTGGTGCCTTCTTTACTGGCGCCATCTCCTTTGGCGCCATCTTCTTTGGTGCCTTCTTCTTTGGCGCCATCTCCTTTGGTGCCATCTTCTTTGGCGCCATTTCCTTTGGCGCCATCTCCTTTGGCGCCATCTCCTTTGGTGCCTTCTTCTTTGGCGCCTTCTCCTTTGGCGCCATCTTCTTTGGTGCCTTCTTCTTTGGCGCCATTTCCTTTGGCGCCATTTCCTTTGGCGCCATCTCCTTTGGTGCTTTCTTTTCTAGCACATTTGCCTTAGTTTCTTTTTGTCGAATAGACTGGGGTTGTGGTTCAAAATTTGCCCCTGGGTTTGGTAACTCTAGAGAATCTACAATTGGGTTTGCTGGATGTTGCACTTGCTCAGTTGGAAGCAAATTTATCGATGCCTGTTGAATACACGGTTGAGTAGAGGAAAACAGAGGCGAATTAGAAGTCATGTCGCAAACAGGTGAAACGTATGGATTGGATGCCGAAGAAGAGAGATCTCCACTTTTGCTCTCTTTATTTAATTGATCCATTACGCCAAATTAATTTTACTTAAAAGTTAGTAAAAATCACGGTTTGATGAAGGCAATCAACACTTTGCACAGACAACACAAATTGATTTAAAATGAATTATACACTGTGATGCGTGTATGAAGCACGTGGGTGTGAATGGCTTGAAACACAACTTTGCTCACGTGAGGGTAGCGCTTGAACGGTAACGGAAGTTAGAAAATACAAAGAGAGATTACGCGATGAGAGAATCTGAGCGACTAAGTGAGTGAGTGACGGTGTGTCGAGGAGGGAGAAATGACATTTAGAAAAACTCGACTATGTCGCTCGGTGTGCCGCATGTGACAATCCTCTCTGTGTGCCTACTCACCGCTCGCACGGCAAAACCACCGAGTGATGCGGCAGCGGTGGTGCTGCGACAAGTGTAGAGGACAAGTGTTGAGCGAGTGGCAGCCGGCGGTGACACGAGACTGATCGCGTGTCTCTCCAAACAGGTCGGCTGAGTATATCACTCACTCCGCCACTACCGCAATGATTGAATTTGTACTCCCAACACGGAATGATAGTGATGATTGACCCGCCGGGCCAAAGTCTGGTCGGAACGGTAATGCCAAGTGTAGTGGTACCAACGTTCCAATCACACTCAATTGTGGGTTCAATCACAGAGGCGTTCAATTAGTAAAAACACACACACACCCAACCACTTGGGATCAGTTTTAACAAATAACAAAAAAAGCCAAAGGAAGTAGTCAATTGTCACTAATGCTTCAATCACATAGACGTACATAGGCTTACACACCCAATCACTAGGAATCACTTTGGACGAATTACAAAAAGATGCCAAGTGTAGTGTTCCGTTGTCACCAACGCTCCATTCGCGAGTTCAATCACAGAGGTGTTCAGTGTAGGCACTAACACACCCACACACACACACACACAAACGCCCAATCACTTTGGGCCACTTTGGAACAATCACAAAATGACGCAATGAACCCGATGTACACTGGGGAATATCAACAAGCGATTTTGGGTTAGATGTTCACCTGGCAAGTGCCACGAGTCCTCTGCTGCCAGCACACACACTCGTCGCTCTCTACCTATGTGCCTGCGTGCCTAAACTTACTACCTGTGCTGGCCACACTAAACTTTTGTTCAATCTCTCGCACGCGCACACAGTCACACACACTCTCGCGCGTTCTCTTTCTTTCCCCCTCTCTCTCCCTCTCTCTTTATCTCTCTTTTCTTCTCCCTCTCTCTCTCACTTTTTCTCCCTCTCTCTTTTTCTCCTTCTCTCAAACTACATTTTAAAATGTGAAAAAAACAATAAGAAAAAACATCTTGAGTGACTATGGTGATGCTTTTTCCGTTGATGCTAAAAAAGAGACTGATGCAATTCCCGAAATTTTACCATATATATATTTTCTGTTTTTAATAAATGTTTCCTCACATTTTAAATAAATAAAACAATCTTAAATTTATGTGTCTACAATATAAATAATAAATTAAAACAAACAAACATGGAGAGACATTGACAAATAAATAATAGATTTTATAAAATTAATTTTATAAATAAAAATCTAAAATTTAAAAATACGAAAAGTTACTGTATTCATAATTAATAGTAAAAAACGTTTTTGAAAGTTTGTAAAAATAGAATTGTAAATGTTGGGAAAAATAAAAATACGTTTAGATTGAATTTTTATTTAATTCACTTTTCATGCAGATTAAAATAGAATTGAAATAAACCCGAATAGAATGAATAGTTTCACGCCACACGGGTGAGAAAATAAACTTGTCAAGGTGACCTTCTCATTTCGTGATTTGGTGAACCGAGTGAGTTCAATTGGTCTAGTTAGTGGGAAGTGAGCATCCAAAACCAACCGTTCGCGTTCACAATATTGGTCTTCCTTTTCTTCCATTGAACAACAACATCAACTTACCATGAAATACACTAACCACCAACCATTCTTTCTCTCTCTCTCTCTCTCTTTCTCTCTCTCTCTCTCTCTTTTTCTTTCTCTTTCTCACTCTCTCTCTCCCTCTCTCACTCATTCACTCACTTACTCACTTTTCTTTTTATCTCTCTTACTAACATTCTCTCTCTTTCTATTTATTTTTTATCTATCTATCTATTTTCATTTTGTTAATTTTTAAAAACACACACACACACTCTCTCTCTCTCTTTGTCTTTTTCTGTCTCTTTTTCTTTGTCTCTTTCTGTCTGTCTTTCTTTTTCTGTCTCTTCCTCTCTCAATCTCTTACTTATTTCTCACTCACTCATTTACTTATTCACTTTTCTATTCATCCACTTTACAAACATTCTTTCTTTTTCTATTTATTGTATTTATCTATTTATTTGTATTTTGTTTTTTCATTTTGTTAATTTTTAAAAACACTCTTTCTCTCTATTTCTTTCTTCTTCCTGCTCTCTCAATCACTCACTTTTTCTCATTCCCATTTAAACGCAAACTCCTTATCTCTTTCACTCTCACCTCTAGTCATTTACTGTGTTTCTCTATCTTTCTATCTCTCATTTCCACTCATCTAATTTTTTCGCATTTACGATATTTTATAATTTTTTTATGATTTTTCATTTATACTAATATTTAAACTTAAAAACTGTAAGTTTTTCTTATTTCCACTCATTTAATTTTATATTCTCATATTTATTTATTTAAATTTACTTATCTAATTGCATCGTTTTTTTATTTTGAAAAATATAAATTCTTAAAAATTACAAGTAAAAATATTTTGAGTTATTTCTCAGTAAAACAATATTTTTCTGTAGATGTATAACACATTGACGTCACAATAATATGTGTTTGAAGTTAGAAGGTTTGAATGCAAGGGAGAAAGAGAGAGGGAGAAGGAAAGTAAAAGTAAGAAAAAATAAAGAAATAAAATAGAATGTGTGAAAAAGAGTATGAAAGATTAGAAGAGAGAAATAGAATTAGTTTGGAAGTAAAAAAATAGGAAAGATAGAATAAGTTAAAAAGGAAATTTTCAAACATGTAAAAATACTTATAATATTGAGGTTTATACCAAAATTTTACTTAGTATAATGACTTATATTTGCAACGTTTAAAGCAGAATTAAAAAAAATTGAACTGAATGAAAGGACACCCCGGGATAAGCGTAGGCGTCTGGGCACCAAAAAATGGGTTTTCTAAAAACCTGATAAAATCATTGTTGAGGTTCTAAAGACTAGTTTTTCAATCATACCTATATCATATTTCGAACCGGTGTTTAGAAAATTGCTCAAAACACTTTTTATGTATTTAGGCTTATAACTCAAAAACTACACTGAATATTTGAGTCACATTTGTTTACATTTAATAGATATTTTTTAGTTCTATGTTCTGTATTATAATTAAAAATTCTATGTTGCTGAGATCTAATAGAATTTTCGAAATTAAAACGTTGATTGATTATAAACGCTATTATACAAAAGATATTTGTTTGAATTTTAGATATGTTTAATCGAATGATGAAATCTATCAACCCTATAAGTAGTTACTTGCTTTCTTTTTTCTAAACGCCTCTAGGTGTTTAGGACAATATCTTAAAAACTACTTGAACTATTAAAATCAAATTTGTTTAATTT